>JARJLF010001810.1:0-61056 GCA_029378395.1 Mycena leptocephala
ATATAAAGGATGATCAATTTCACTGCACAAATCAGATCTGTAGAATGCTAGTGAGAAATAAATCCAAGAAATTCTACATGATTATATCCCATAATGCACAAATGGCACCCAGCGTTTGAACGTCATCCCTGGTTCTTTCCGAAGCTTGGAAACAGCAAGGTGAAGTGCCTTGGCTGCTTGGGTCAGATCAGGAACAAATGGAGGGATGGAGTTTGAACTACAATCTTTGTTGTCAGTTGACAACGTAAGTCAAGTTTTTTTGTTTTGTTGTTTTGTTTGATGGGATAGGATAGAGCTTGTTATGGATACATTTGATATAAAATGATAACTTATTCCCACACATCTTGAAAAAAACTGAGTCTTAAATGAAATGAGGGAATACAAAGAAATTGCCTTTTGGGGGCCGTAGCGGTTGTTTGTCCTTGCTGACATGGGCGCCTATTTTGACAACTTGGAAAAAAAATAAAACCTTTCTAAGTGTACCTTTTGTTAAGCATTGGGGAGTTTGTTTGTTCTATTAGAAAAAGACTGTTGGTTTTTTAATATGGGACATCCCACATTGCTTTTTGTCCCACCTGGTTTTGTTGATGACATGGGACATCCCACGCTACGTTTTGGAAAGGTGGGACATCCCTCCTGGTTTTGTTGATGATGTAGGACATCCCACATTGTGTCTTGGAAAGGTGGGACATCCTGTAAGGGCAACCTCAAGGCCCGGGAGTACCACAGACTAGCAAGGGGAATCCGAAGAGATGAACAAAAGAAGTAGCTAGGTGTACAAGAATACGCACCTAGCGAGGGGAATCCAAAGAGAAGAAACTCTGAGGATTCCCATGCTAGGTTCCGGGTATGTAAAAGTGGCTACTGACTAGTAGCATGTGACCAGGTTGATCGGGAAGATCGGCATAGGTTGCAGGCTTGATCGCAGACTTGGTGCCATGTCGAGTTGGTGGACCGGTCAACGGGAGGCCAGCGGCCGGGCGACCGGTAACCAGTCGCGGACCGGGTGGGCCAGACGGGGGTTCCCCTGACATCACCCCCCCCTTGGAATGCGGCGCCTCAATGCATAGACCGGAGAGAATGAATATGGATGGAGGTGTTCCAGAATGGGAGGGAATCGAAAGTGGCAGCAGCGATGGTGCGAGGTTTGGGTGGGTATTTCTGGTAAAACTCTGCAATGGCTTCTGGGGCAAATACATCGGAGTGCTTTACCCATTGATTATGTGAAGCGTCATACCCTTTGTACTGGACCATGTACCAGAGGGATTTGTACCGGACCTTGGCATCGAGGATTTCCTCAACTTCCCACTCCGGTAGGTCGCCGGGAGCTTCTGGGAGGACGGGTGCCGGTTCGTCATAACCGGGGTGACCTTCGAAGGGGTCCTCTTCGGCGAGTTCCAGTTTCACAACCGGAAAGACCAGGTGGAGTCGGGAAAGCCGGGGTGGTAGTTTGAGCTTGTACGCACCTCGACCAACGACTTTGACAACCTTGAAGGGGCCAAGGCGTCGGTGAGAGAGGCCCGGGGAAGGCCGGGTCATCAGGATATCGGAGGCGTCGAGCCAGACATGGTCATCAACCTTGATATCCGGGGCCGGGGTGCGTCGGCGGTCGTAGTACCACTTGTACTCCTCTTTAGCCTTTACAAGAGCGGCTTGGGCTTCAGAGATGCCGGAAGCGATCCGGTCGCGGAATTTGTTGACCGATTCCATCTTCGAACGCGGCCCGTTCGGCTCGAACCCCATCCAGGGGAGCCGGCCAGTGTCCGTCATAAACGGAACCTGCTGCGTGGAAGAGTGGATGTGGTTGTTGTATGCGAATTCGGCGGCCGGAAGGAGCTCGTCCCAGTCATCCTGCTTGTAGTTAGTGAAAAGCCGGATGAACTGTTCCATCTCCTGGTTGACTCGCTCAGTCTGACCATCGGTGGTACACTGTGGAAGTGGCTGGCTTGATACCGATAAGGCGCCAAAGCTCGGTGGTGAACTCCGCAATGAACTGGGAGCCCCGGTCGGAAATGTACTTCTCCAGTGTGCCGTGGAGCTTCCAGACATTCCGGTAGTATAACTGGGCAGCGCCAACCGCGTCAAGCCGGGTGGTGCACTCGATGAAGTGGGCGCGTTTACCCAAGACATCGACCACAACCATCACTGAGTCGTAACCATGGGCTTCCAGCAGTTCGACGACAAAGTCGACTGAGACCATGCTCCAGCGTTCCTCTGGGATCTCGGTCGGGTGCAGCTCTCCGACCGGGAGCTTCCGAAGGGCCTTGGTCTGGCAGCACAGGTCACAAGTCGCAACATACCGGCCGACGTGGCGGGACATCTGGGGCCACCAGTAGTTCCAGGAAACAAGTTCCAACGTTTTGAAGCGACCGGCATGACCGGCCAGCCGGGTGTCGTGGTGCTGCTCCAAAATCCAGTGACAGAGGTCTTTGTCCTGGGGGACAACGATCTTGCCGCAGAAATAGAGCAGACCGGCGTCCACATGCCACTCAGCGGACCAGGAGGACCAGGTGCCTCGGACTTTGAGAAGCTCCCACGCCGCGAGCGCCACGGGGTCCTCGAGGTCCAGTTCATCAGTGAGCACCTCATGAATATCTCGGAGCAGAGGTACTTCCGGGCTGGCAACTACGACACCTTCCAGCGCTCGGACGTGGAAAAGGTCTGGACTCAGGAGCGTCACATCCGTATTGTCCTGACCCGGCCCGTGGTCCAGCCGCTGGCTGAGCGCATCCGGCTTACCCATCGAGTGTCCAGGCTTGTGGTGAAGTGTGAAGTCGAACCGAGACAGGTACAGTGACCACCGTGCCTGCCGCCGGTTAAGGTTCTGCGACTTTCGGAAGTACTCGAGGTTCTTGTGGTCGGTCCAGATCTCGACCGGATGCTACAAACCCTCGAGGAAGTGTCGCCACTCCTCAAGGGCCTGGATGATAGCCAGCATCTCCTTGTCGTGGATCTCATAATTGCGTTGGACCAGGCTTAAGCTCTTGGAGTAGAACACAACTGGGTGCCACTTCTCGTCGGAGCCCACCTGTGAGAGAACAGCACTGCAGGCAAAGTTGGAGCTGTCAGCTTCGAGCCAGTAGGGCTGGGACTTGTCCAGCAAGATCAGGACCGGTTCGCGGGTCACCGTGTCCTTGATGGCTTGGAACGCGGTGCTTTCGCTCTCGGTCCAGACCCACGCTCGGCCTTTACCGGTCAGGTCGAATAAGGGCCGGGTGTCGTCCGAGAAGCCCTTGATGAACCGCCGGTAGAAGTTTGTGAAGCCGAGGAACTGCTGCACGTCCTTCTTGGACTCTGACGTCGGCCAGTCAGCGACACCGGCGACCTTGACCAGATCCATCTCCATGTGGTCATGGGAGATGATCACCCCGAGGTACTAGATCGATGACTTCTCGAACTCACACTTCTCTGGTCGCAAGAAGAGCTTATGCTCCCGGAGGCGCCGGAGCACTTCCCGGACTATCTCCTGGTGACGGGTGAGATCCGAGTGTGCGATGAGAATGTTGTCGAGGTATACCATGATGTCGCCAGATAAGATGAGATCCTGGAAGATATCGTTCATCATTGTCTGAAAGGTCGCGGGGGAGTTCGTCAGGCCGAAGTACATTACCAGAGGCTCAAAGAGTCCCCGGTTGGTCCGGAATACAGCCTTCCACTCGTCACCCTTCCAGATCCAGACGTTGTTAAAGCCCCACCGGACGTCGAGTTTCGTGAAAAACCGGGCTCCTTTCAAATGATTAATGAGGTCGTTGATCAGAGGGATCAGGTATCGGTTTTTCACGGTCATCACGTTGAGCGCACAGTAATCCTGCACGAACCGGAGAGCGCCGTCCTTCTTTTTGACAAAGAAGACCGGCGAGGCCATCGGTGACTTTGATGGCCGGATCCGGCCAGTCACCAATCCCTTTTCGATGAACATGTCAAGCTCGCGTTGCTCGAGGGGTGAGATTGGGTAGACCTTGCAGTTGGCCGGTTTCGCATCCAGGATGAGTTCGATGGCATGGTCCCAGGACCGGCATTCCGGTAACAAATTGAAAGCCTCTTGGTTGAAGACATCCTCGAAGTCGCGCACCTACTCGGGAAGTTCATCCTTACCGGGTGTGGAGTTCTTGGCGAAGGCTTCGACCAGCCATTGCGAGACAGTGCTGGTGGCCCGGATGTCTTCCAGAGGGGAGAACTGGGTATAGAAGACCCAGTCTCCATCCTTGAGGGGTTCATCTTCGTCATCCGAGTCATCTAGGAGGAGTTCGGGTAAGTCCTCTTCAAACTCGTCATCATCATCCTCGCTGAGCCTGTCGTCCGTATCGATAGCACAAATGGTCGGGACCGGCCCGGCTCGGAGCTGCCGGACGATGCGGGCGATGGTCTTCGCATGCTTACGCTCAGTTCTGGCCTCATTGACGCAGGTCATGCAACCGGACAGGCATCGGCTCATCTTGACCTCCCGGGTATCCCAGTTGATCTCGGGATTGTGCTTCTGGAGCCAGGAGTACCCGAGGATGAGTTTCTGCTTGCCAAGTCCGGTCACGGCAAGTTGAAATCGCTCGCTGTGGCCCTTGTAACGAAGAACCAGAGTCGCGACATCTCAGATGAAGCCAGCCTCGTTGGGGGAGCTGTCTACATTGAACACCGGGATAGGTTGCGAGAGCCGGCAGACCGGAATCCCACTGGCCTTAACATACTCGGAGTCAATGAAGTCGGAGGTCGCTCCACAGTCAACGAGCCCATCGAGCGAAAGCTTCACAGCATTGCCAGTTGACTCGATCTCCAGCGGGAGGTGAAGGGAATTAGCACCAGACGTCGCAGTGACCGTATAGCGCTTAGGAAGTTTACGCTCCCAAGCGGACTTATGGGGCGGGCGGGTGACCGGGTCAGCCAGTGAAGGGCAGGCAGCCGGTCCGGCCGGTGGGGAAGCCGAAGCGACCAGTCAGTTGTCCGGGTTGGGGGGTGCATCTGTCGTTTCGGTCGATGTAAGAGGTATATTGTCTGACTCGTTACATAAAATGTCGAAACGATTAGGGGACGCGATTGAGGGCACACTGCTCACTCACCGCAGAGGGGAAAATCCTCCGGGGCGGGTTCATCAGCGAGGGCCTCAGTCGTGGCCAGGCAGGCCACGAGTTCCTCCAACATCTCTCCTCTGAGCTGGCGGATCACCTCATCGAGCACGTCGGCCGGCGTCGGGCAATCTCGGGCGAAGTGGTTCAGGTCACCGCATCGGAAACATCCATGACGAGGGAGGTTGCAGGCACGGGTGCGGTCCACATCCATTGGGACCGGAACTGGAGGTGCCGGTACAGCGACTCTCGGTTGTGGGGTCGCGACCATGCTTGGTGTGATCGGGATCGTATGGAAATGGCTGGGCGCGACCGGGTGGCAGCCGGCGCCTCCAGCATTGTGAGCATGGAGCAGCGACTCGTATTGCTGGTAGGCACGAAGGCGCCAGGCGGCGTAATCCCTTAGGTCCGGAGGGTCGCTCGACCTAGTGATGGCGAGGTTGATTGCCGGGTCGAGACCGGTCCGGTACTTGGTGACCTTCACGAGCGGATCTTCGAAGCCCGCAAGGTCGACGAGGTCTTCGAAGTCATCTGTATACTTGAAGATGTCTCGGGAGCCCATATGGTAGGAGCGGGACTCGAGCTTGATCAGAGCATGGTCTTGCTCGTTCTCCTCGATAAACTGAAGCTGGAACTCACCCAGGAAGGCCTCGAAGGTGGGGAAGGGGAAGTCCGGCTTGGCCGACTGGCGTTCGGCCCACCGTTGTGCAGAGTCCTTAGCCATAAAGGACATGGCATACCAGACGACCTTTTCCTCAGAGAGTTCTCTGGACTCCACAAACGCTTCCGGCACGAGCCGGGCATAGCTCCGGACGCTGTGGATGAACACCCAGCCTCGCGTGCGGTCGCCGTCGAAGATGAATGGGGGTTCAGCTGAAGGACCGATTTTACGCCGGATGCAACACCAGTTGAATTGCTGGGTGTGAATAGTCCTGGACCCGAATCCGGAGCTGAATCGGCAAGGGACTGGACAGGTGAAACTGAACGTAGGGTTATTAAATTGGTCAGCCTTGCAAGGCTCTCTTCGATCTGGGCCATCCGGACATCGGCAGCTTGCGCAGCGGCAGCGTCGGTCATGGCGGGATCTAAGACAGGGGAGGAGGGGGCAAAATTGGAAGTTGGGGTGACGGGAGCACTATCAGAGTGGTCCGAGCCTTCCAAACCAAACTTCCCAATTTTGACCAGTTAATCCCTTAGAGAATTTCTTCTGCTGTAAGGGCAACCTCAAGGCCCGGGAGTACCACAGACTAGCGAGGGGAATCCGAAGAGAAGAAACTCTGAGGATTCCCACGCTAGGTTCTGGGTATGTAAAAGTGGCTACTGACTAGTAGCATGTGACCAGGTTGATCGGGAAGATCGGCATAGGTCGCGGGCTTGATCGCAGACTTGGTGCCATGTCGAGTTGGTGGACTGGTCAACGGGAGGCCAGCGGCCGGGCGACCGGTAACCGGTCGCAGACTAGGTGGGCCGGACGGGGGTTCCCCTGACACATCCCACGTGGTTTTGTTGACGACATGGGACATCCCACACTACTTTTGGGAAGGGTGGGACATCCCACCTGGTTTTGTTGATGACATGGGACATTCCACATTGTGTTTTGGAAAGGTGGGACATCCCGCTTAGTTTTGTTGAAGACGTGGGACATCCCACCTTGGTTTCTGAAAATGTGGGATGTCCCACCTGGTTTTGTTGGAGACATGGGACATCCCACCTTGGTTTCTGAAAATGTGGGATGTCCCGCCTGGTTTTGTTGGAGACGTGGGACATCCCACTTTGGTTTCTGAGAATGTGGGATGTCCCACCTGGTTTTGTTGAAGACGTGGGACATTCCACCTAGATTTATTGAACACATGGGACATCCCACTTGAGTCCTTCTATCTCCACGGCAGTACAACCGCAGATCTCTTCTGGCTTTGACAGCTTTCAGTGGAAGGGTGTACCTTGGCTCAAGCACAATTCATCTGGACCGGTCTTTACAACACTTGTGCATGAGGTTATGTATCAAGGCAAAGAAAGGTGCTCCAATCTGGATGGTCTATACATAGCCTAGGAGCTCCGATACAGACGTATCTGAATCAGCAAGTGCAAGGTGATTTGGTGCCCATACGGATGCAAAAAGCGCATTTTGTGGATACAAAGCTATGAATAAGTGCACCAAAAAAGGTGCTCCAATCTGGCTAGTTTATACCTAGTCTGAGAGCCCTGATACAGGGCATCCAGAATCACCAAGCACAAGCTGAATCAGTGCTCGTATGGCTGCAAAAAGTGCATTTTGTGGGTGCCAAGCTGTGAATCTGGGCACAAAAAGGCGCTCTGATCTGGCTGGTTTATACCTAGTCTAAGCCCTGATATAGGGCTCTCTGAATCACCAAGTGCAAGGCTAAACAGTACCCATACAGCTGCCAAAAGTGCATTTTACAGGTACAAAGCTACAAATAAGTGCACAAAAAAGGTGCTCCGATCTGGCTAGTTTATACCTAGTCTAAGAGCCCTGATACAGGGCTTCCAGAATTACCAAGCACAAGCTGAATCAGTGCCCATACGGACGTGAAAAGCACATTTTGTTTCATGGGGCAGTATCTGGGGTCCTGGCAACAAAATGGGTCCGTGGGCTATCCCAGGAAAAAATTTCGGGCCTGCCTGTGGCGGGTGGGATGTCCCACACTGACATACTAGAAAACAGTGGGACAGCCCACCCTGTTTTACCTGAAATGGTGGGATGTCCCATGCTATATGGGACACCCACCTAAAAATGACCCCCTTTGGGCCAGTTATCTCAGGCAAAAAAACAGGCCCTAGGGGGGTCATTTTAGGGTGGCCTGAGGTGGCACGTTGCCTTTGTATAAATTCGAGTGCCACAGCCGCACAATTTGAACAAGCTGTATTCATCAATTTTGTAGACAACTTTTCAGAATTCACATGTAACTATCAGACGCCAGCAGCATTTAAATATCACTTAGAGACCCGTACTTCGCTGCAATGTGAAGGTAAGTCGTTTAAAAAAGGCTCGTGTATGGGTGGCAAGAAAGTTGGTGGCGTCGAATATCTGTATATGCTCTTACAAGAAGGTGAATTTACAGTCCAGACACCTTATATTATCAGGGATGCAAAACTGACTTAAAAATGTCAAGATGGTTCATTTGATGATCAGGAAAGACGCACGGCAGAGAAAGCCACCACTGTAGAGCCAGATAACAAACTTCGGGATGCAGGAATGGCAGAAACAATGGAGAGAGAGAAAAATCCAGGGGGGGTTGTTGTTGAGCGGAAGAAAGAGACGGCGCAGCTCAGTGGCAAACGAACAATGGAGTTGTTCACTTGCCATATGCGGAACACATCACGTCGTGTCTGGGGCGCATCAGTGATGGTGTCACTTCCACTAGCCTGCACTTCCACTTCCACTGACCCACTTCCACTTCCACTTACTAACTTCCACTTCCACTACTTCTGTATATACTCATTCCCAGAAGCTCTGATATAAGAATTAGTTTCATCCACACTGTTGAAAAGTGACCACATCTTGAAGGGTTTCTAAATTGTACTTCCCCGAACACACACACAAGTATCAAGATTTGGAGTTTGTGATTGATATAAGATTTTGGATTTGTTGGGTTAAAGTGATTAGTTCACTGGTGCTCACTAATTTAAGTCTTTTGATTTCACAGCTGCACCCCAGTGTACCGTTTCACAAGAATTTTTAACCCACCGTGATGCATGATTGACAAATTGATTTTAGGAGTAAGGCAGTATAATATACAGAGAGAGAGGTTCTACACTCAGTGCACTGTACATTGAGGCTTAAAAGTCTGTACTTATACTGCCATGTGAATGGCCTAATGCACACATACATACATGTGACTCCTAAAGAAATGGGTCTCTGCAAAGTGACCAAGATTTTGCTCTTTGACTCTCAGAGCTTGCGTCGAAGCCTGACTACTTCCTCTTTGACCTGCACTGCATCTTTGTTGCGGCCAACAGCATGCAGATCTACACCAAGGTTGTACAGAGAATCAGCTAGATCCTTGGTGATTGAAGGGTCTGTTTCTGCCAGCTTACGACGGAGCCTGACTGCTTCCTTATAGACCTGCACTGCATCTTTGCTGCAGTGAATAGCATGCAGATTATAACCAAGGTTGTGCAGGGATTTGGCTAGATCCTTGGTGACTGAAGGGTCTGTCTCTGCCAGCTTACTACGAAGCCTGACTGCTTCCTCATAGACCTGCACTGCATCTTTGTTGCAGCCAATAGCATGCAGATCATAACCAAGGTTGTGCAGAGATTTGGCTAGATCCTTGGTGACTGAAGGGTCTGTCTCTGCCAGTTTACGTCGAAGCCTGACTGTTTCCTTGTCAACCTGCACTGCATCTTTGTTGTGGCCAATAGCACGCAGATCATTACCAAGGTTGTACAAGGAATTGGCTAGATCCTTGGTGACCGAAGGGTCTGTCTCAGCCAATTTACGATAAAGCCTGACCGCTTCCTCTGCGACCTGCACTGCATCTTTGTTGTGGCCAATAGCATGCAGATCATAACCAAGGTTGTGCAGAGAATCAGCTAGATCTTCAGTGACTGCAGGGTCTGTCTCAGCCAGTTTACGATAAAGCCTGACTGCTTCCTTGTTGACTGGCACTGCATCTTTGTGATGACCAATAGTACGCAGATTGTGACCAAGGTTATACAGGGAATTGGCTAGATCCTTGGTGACTGAAGGGTCTGTCTTAGCCAATTTACGACGGATCCTGACTGCTTCCTCATAGACCTGCACTGCATCTTTGCTGCAGTGAATAGCATACAGATCTATACCAAGGTTGTGCAGGGATTGGGCTAGATCTGTGGTGACTGAAGGGTCTGTCTTAGCCAATTTACGACGGAGCCTGACTGCTTCCTCATAGACCTGCACTGCATCTTTGCTGCAATGAATAGCATGCAGATCATAACCAAGGTTGTGCAGGGATTGGGCTAGATCCTTGGTGACTGAAGGGTCTGTCTCAGCCAGTTTACGATACAGCCTGACTGCTTCCTCATAGACCTGCACTGCATCTTTGTTGTGGCCAATAGTACCCAGATCATCACCAAGGTTGTGCAGGGATTTGGCTAAATCCTTGGTGATGGAAGGGTCTGTCTCTGCCAGTTTACGATAAAGTCTGACTGCTTCCTCATAGACCTGCACTGCGTCTTTGTTGTGGCCAATAGCACCCAGATCATCACCAAGGTTGTACAGGGATTTGGCTAAATCCTTGGTGATGGAAGGGTCCATCTCAGCCAATTTACGTTGAAGCATGACTGCTTCCTCTTCAACCTGCACTGCATCTTTGTTGCGGCCAATAGCACCTAGATCATCACCAAGGTTATACAGGGATTTGGCTAAATCCTTGGTGATGGAAGGGTCCATCTCAGCCAGTTTACGTCGAAGCCTGACTGCTTCCTCTGCGACCTGCACTGCATCTTTTTTGTGGCCAATAACGTGCAGATCTACACCAAGGTTGTGCAGGGAATCAGCTAGATCTTTGGTGTCTGCAGGGTCTGTCTCAGCCAGTTTACGATAAAGCCTGACTGCTTCCTTGTCAACCTGCACTGCATCTTTGTGATGACCAATAGCACGCAGATTGTGACCAAGGTTATACAGGGAATTGGCTAGATCCTTGGTGACTGAAGGGTCTGTCTCTGCCAGTTTACAATGAAGCCTGACTGCTGTTTGAACAACCTGCACTGTATCATTGTGACAGCCAATAGCACACAGATCTATACCAAGGTTGTGCAGGAAGTAGGCGAAGAAACCAGCACTGTTTTCATTCTCAGGGTTGGAGGAGTTTTCATCTAGAAAACATGTTGGATTAACTCAGTAAATCAATTTGTTTTCCCTTGGATTATGTTGCAAAATTTCTACCTTTAACTGCCTCTGTATCAGCAGATCAGAAGATGCAGAATGATTGTCAATTGAACTCACCCTTGCCAAAAAGGATGTGTTCGATCTGAGTAAGTGATAGTAGTAGATCAGTGGTCTGTAATGAACACCGAAATCTAGAAGTGAATTGGTTGTCCCAGTCTGTTGTGGATGACATAGTTTTGGCCCGAATTGAAGGGCCTTCCAGCCGCTCGACAATTTGAGGGGCTTGTGGACGCATTTCAGCCCTTCCTTCCCAACAATTGGTGAGTAGCTCCCAGAGGCTATCAAGCACTGTTGTGCCTGTGCAGGACATAGGCCGCAAAGGCCGTTTCCCTTCGATGACTGCAAACATGACTGCTGTGTCTTTTGAAAATTCACGAAATGGGATTGTTCCCGACATTATCTTCAGAATCCTAGCATTTCACAACAAGGGGACAAAACAGAAAGAACTATGCTTACCTCATAGCAGACACAAGCAAATGCATAAACATCAGACCCAAAGTGGTTCCATCCTTCTTGGAATAATTCTGGTGCTTGATAGCGTGCTGTCCCACCTCTTCTGTTTGCAGTGGTAGTAGTGAACAACAATGGCATAGCATGGGTGATTGAAGAGACACCAAAATCAGCAATACAGGCCTTGCCCGAGGGTGTTACGAGGATATTAAGCTATGCATGTGATCAGCGAAAAGTAGTTCGCATCAGAGAAAACATGAATCAGTACTGCTTTCAAATCTCCGTGTATTACATTTGCGTTGTGCAGGTATTGTAGCCCAAGAGCTACATCCAGGATCTAACACAATTAATTAAGAATCTTCATCTCAGACTGAACATATCCTCACCAGTGAGAGACGCACTCCAGTGGCTGGCTTGTTGATTTCGAGAAATTTCATGATGTTGCCATTCTCCATCCATGGTGAGACCAGACACAGCCTGTTATCGAGATAGTATACACCAAAGAAGGGAAGTATGTTCGGGTGAGCCAGTTGGCGCCAAATGAGAGCTTCTCGGCTGAATTTCTGGATAATTATAAATCAAAAGATATCTGTGGAAGGGAAGAGCAACTCAACATTGAGTATGGCCTGAACATCTGAGTCCTCAAAAACTCTCATGATCTTCACTGAGACATTTATATTGTGAACCAGGCCCTTCCAAAGATCCCCAAAGCCTCCAGCGGCTACTTGATTACCGACTTTATGCACCTCCGGGAGCACAAAGCATCGAGGATGGAGGCCAGACTCCCGAGAAAGCCGCAATAAAGCCTTCAATATGAGTGGCTTACTGAATGAGAAGGAGTCAAGATCCAGGAGCTGTTTTATTGGTCAGTTTAATATTCACCAGCTGCAGGCAGCAAAACCGTAATGTTTACTGACATCTTGTAACAGATCAAGAAGTGTTTGGGCATCCGTCTCGCGACAGGCCAAAAGCCTCTGATACAACACTTGGTCTTGAAGAAGATAAACTAGCTTTGCAACAACGGCGGAGTCTTCTGTGTTTACATGCTCAAAAACATCGGGATTCAAGAGCGGTGGCTGGCAGGAGATATCTTTGGCTTTAACAGGCCAAGTAAAGTTGGGTGATACTTCGGAACTGTGGTAACCTACCAGAATTCCTGGCACCTCCAGCCTCGTGTTCTGTCTTCGGTTCTAACTGGTGACCCGGGTGCTCAGCCAATCCTAGTCCAAGTGCTGGCAGCAGATTGCCACCTTGCCTCGAAGTCGGCAGCATTGTATGCAGATCCCCAGCATTGGTAAACCTAGGCATGGAGGAAAAGAGTAAGTGTTGTGTGTCAGAGAAGGCGCGGGATGAGATCAATGAGAAGCTGTAGTGGTCTAATATATCACTATCACTACTGTCCCACGAATCTACAGCATCTGATCAAATGCAGACAATTACCCTCAAGCTCTCGGCACAAACACCCTACGACCTTTTCAGTCGGATCAGAGGCCAGGGCCGCCAGGAGGACGCACGACAAGATGGAACATTGCACTGCCTCTGAGAACTGAATACGCGTGGACAAATCGCTACTAGTATTAGGGTGTTTCACAGTTAAGATTTTGGGGCCAACTTCTGCCCCAACTTGTTCCCCAACTTTCGTTAAGTTGGGACACCGAGTTGGGGCATAAAGTCGGAGTTGGACGTCAAATCGTGCATACTTGTGACCACGATTTGACATCCAACTTCCAACTCGATGCCCAACTTCGGCTAACCGGCCTGTATCACGTCCTATTTGATACGCGATGCCCCAACTTTCATGTAAAAACGCTGCATGGTGTTTCACAATTGAAGCCCCAACTCGTGGCCCAACTTTGCTCAAGTTGGGGTCGAGTTGGGGCACGAGTTGAGGTAGAAGTTGGGCCGAAAAAGTTAACTGTGAAACACCCTATTGTTATTATCAATTAGGATTCAGATGGCGACTGTAACAAAATAAACCCACGAACCTCGTTGGCCGCCTTGAAGCAAAGTCGAAGCAAAGGCTTGATTCGCCTTGGTCTGCGCGGAGGGGAGGTGCTGGACAGCGGCGCGCGTTGTCCCCGAGCGGCTCGGACGGCAAGCACGTTCGTGCATCGCGGTGTGGCAGCTCCTCGTGTTATTAATACCACACACGCACGTCGCACGTAGGCCGAGTCCAGATTTGGGCAATGAAGACTGTATGCGCGACAGCTCCTCGTGTTAATACGCGTACGTAGTCCGAGTCCAGGTTTGGGCAATGGTGAGGATTGATGTACGCGCGAGGGAGAGTCCTCTCATGCATATTTTCCGCGCCACCGCGCGCTGGGCGTTTGTCGTTCTGCAATTGCGCCGACCGCCGAGCGACCGATGTGGAAGCGATATCAGTGCCGACGCGGTCAACGCTGTGCAGCCATCAGGGCATGCGCGCTCCGAGGCCGCGGGGCGGGATGTGTCGTGTATTCAAAATCCGCCCGCGCGCTCTTGCGTGCGTTATCCCATCGTACACCGCTGAAGGTGTGGAGCCAGCAGGAAGGGTCGCCAGGCGCTGGAGATCCCGCGCGATCTGGAGCGTCAACGGGTTCCATTGAGGCACAGGGATCAGGAGGAGCCATCGGCTGGATGATCCAGGGCTCCGCCTCGAAGAACGACGCGGTCTTCCGGGGTGCCGTGAAGGCGAGGCTATTCGAGAGGACGAGATGGTGCGGCCCACGGCGACGAAGCAGCCTGCGAACCGTACAGCGACCCATCGGGCGAGAAGACCAAGACGACGTTCGAATCTCTCCGCACGCCTCTCTTGCACACTCCGAGTCGTAGCAGCCAAGCCGCAGCGCCCCAACGACACTCCGAGCAGTGTTGAATCGAGACGGGTGTGTGGATGTTGCGTAGCGCAAACATCAGGATGTCTTCGCCGACGCCGGGATCAGCGCGAGCGCGTCGATGTGCTCCTCCTGTGCTCGAGCGGGCGACATGACGCACCGAGGCCGATGTGCATGTGGGCGGGACTTAGCTGTGGGCTTTCAACTCCACACCATGAAAAGTTTTGAATAATTAAAATGTTTAACTGGGAACTGCAATAGTGAGATAACACCAGCGAGTTGGGAGCAAAGAATGTCCAAACCCTCTTGAAGACGGACTGAGTCTTTTGTTCTTGTTTCGTTCATAAATTGAAAGAATTCAAAATTCAAGTGCGGATCGTGAAAGATGTTGACAAACTTGGCTAGAAATCCGAAAGTATGATGAGTACTTGTAATTCTCATTCTCATTCTGCATATTCTGTGCAATACAATATTTATTACCAGCCAAATCAATAACCTAGAAGTAAAGTAACCCATATGATATGCTCGTCTCAATACTCGTCCCAATGCACCGACACAACTCATGCCCCACCCCTCCTCACCTCCTTCCGCGCCCTCAGCCTGGCAAGACTCCTCGCCCTCGCGCACATCCTAACACCCTCCCCGTCCCCATATACATCCCCATCCCCTTCCTCCTCGTCCGGATCTGCGTAAGGATCTGTGTCTAGATACGCGCCATCATGCCCCTGCGTTGCCCCCGACGGCGAGTGCTCCGACAACGCGTGGTTGTGCCTCTCCCGTACGTGAACCTCGCGCGCACAAGCCCAGTCGGCGGCTCGTCCTCTAATATGGCGCGTACATGGTACTCCAACACGGAGCGCGGGAAGGGATACACGGCTACCGAGCGCGGGGAGGCGGACTCTCCTATGCGCGGGGTACCGTCCTCGCTCCCGCTGCGCTCATCGTCCCCCTCCGCGCCGTCCTCGCAGGAGTCTCCGGATACCGAACGGGTATGGCCCGGAACGCGGGGACACCACCTCCAGGCTCCTCGCCCGACGCGAACTCCGGACGCGGAAGACACGCCCTTCGAGTGCAAGGACGAGCCCGACGTGGACTTTCCCGCTCCTCCCCTCTCGTGCTCCAGGTCACCCTCCCGCGCAACGAACTCCGACACCTCCGACGCCAACGACCCACTCGACCCCGAGCTCACAAGAGCCCACGGTCTCGACGAGGACGCAGACAACGTCGCGCGCATCGCAGGCCCCCTCTCCCTCCTTTCCCCCGCCCTCTCCCCCTCCCGCTCTTCTGCTTCTTCCTCCTCTTCACGGAAAGACGAAATGACACCGACGCCCCAGTGCGGGCCCCCCGCCCACCCGAGATGCTGCTGGTGCTGGTGCTGGTGCTGCTGATGGTGGTGGCGCCCCTCCCAAATCGCACCCGCCCGGCCAAAGGTCTCCCACAGCCCGCCCGACTTGCCAGGTGGTGTAGACGCCGAGCGTGGGATCTGCGGGCGCTCCTTGGTCTTCACGCCTTCTTCCTTCACGCCTTCGTCGATTGCGTTATGCTGGGGATCACGTTCCTCACGTCTACGCTTCTCCTTCTCTTTCCCCATCGCCCTCCCCCCGCGCGGCCCCGCAAGTCTCGTGAAGATATTCCCCGCCGCGCGAGCGGAGAACATCCCCGCAGCAGGCGGCGTCGACGCCGAGCGCGAGACTGCTGGGGGTTCGCGTTCTCGTTCTTGCTTAGGCTCTTGGCCGCGTTCGTGGTCCTGGCTAGCTGAGGGTGCGGGTGTGGGAGCGACCGAAGCCGAAATGGAGCGCGCGAGGACACCCGACGCCGCCGCGCGCCCCACCCAGCACCGACGTCGACGTCGCGCGCGAAAGCCTCCCCCTCCCAAACCGATATCCAGACCCCGACACGGCCCGCACCAATTTCTGCGCGTCCTTGTCCCGCGCGCTCTTCTTCGCTGATTTGTCATCAGCGTCGAAGGTAGGGAGGTGGACACTGGCGGCGGCGAGGACGCGCGCGACAGAGGCGTGTCCGCGGGGGTTCTGCATGCGGTGGGCGTAGGTGCAGCAGAGGGTGGGTGGGGTGGTGGCTGAGGAAGTGGAAGAGGAAGAGGCGGGGGTGGGTCTGAAAGAGAACGGTGTTAGCGTTGGCTTGGAGGACGGACGAGATGAAAGCAAGATTAGGTATATTTGTGCGTTCGAGCACCGACGCGAGTGACAGTGAGTATCATCAATGATCAGGATCAGGGACATTCTCCACTCCATGCCCCTTCCACCTCCCGATAGCAAAGAAACGAAGGCGGAAAGAGAAATGCCGCACAAAAAGAAAAGAAAAACAACTCCACTCACTTCCACTCAAAAACGAACTCCCACCCAACAGCCTCACATCCCCAACCCGTTCCCACACCGGCATCCCCGCCTTCAGCGCGCGCAGCAAAACGGCGCCGATCCCGCCGAGCGCGCCGTGCGTGATGTACGAAGACGGGGCGGCGTGGGTCGTCTTGGGGCGCGCCTGCTGCTTGTCCTTGTGCCCCTTCGGCAAGCTGTGGTGGGCCTTACGAGGTAGACGCAGAACCGGCAGAGGAGGAATGAGGTGCCGACGAGGCGGAAGTCGGGACAAAAGACGCAAGAAAAATCGCCGAAAGCGGCGAGGGCGGCCCGTGGCCAGTAGTCCCACGAGAAATAGGGAGAAGGGCGGACTCGCCGCCACCGCCACCTCCTTCCTCTGGGTCCTAACCTTAACCGGCGGAGCGAGGACAGGCATCGTCACGCTGTCGGCGTCCGTATCGCTTTCGCATTCGCATTCGTGCACATCTCTCCAATTCTTGGTGGCCACGACGTCCGAACGCCCCCGCAAACCCAGCGAACGAAGCTCGCAGCTGCTTCCACAACCCCCTCCGTCGCCTCCCCAAACGTCCTTACCGTCTGAGACGCGTACATACGCGTGTCCCGCGCTCGCGAACGTCGATGCAGTGGGCGATGCCATCGGGCTCCCCACCGGACTCCCAACAGGTGAGGAAAGAGGCGACGCCACGGGTGAGGCAACAGGCGACGCGCCAGCCGAACCCACCGCCCACCCCATCCCCAACGCAGCATACACCCCCTCCGCAGGGCGCAGGTCGACGAACAGGCGGATAGAGGCGATCCCTGCCTTCCTCTTCTGGCATCTACCTCTGTTCACACGTCCGCCGTGTCCTTCGCCCTGCGTCTTGTTGGCGTTCACATTGTCGGCGAGAGGGTGTTGAGCAGGTGAAGATGTAGACAAAGGAGGTGATGAGGGAGAAACAGCATCGCTCGGATCCCCCAACTTAACCCACTGCCCCTCCTCCCCTTCTTCATACGAAGGAAGGGCCGGAAAGCCGAAGGACGCGGGGTAGCGCTCAGCGAGGGTGTGAGAGCCGGGGGAGATGAGAAGGAGGTGTGTGCCTTCCTGTTCGGGGTCTGCGTCTGCGGGAGCTTGCGCATCGGGGGCGTCTTCGGCTTGGTCGTGGTCTGCGGGGCTGTCTTGAGAGTGGTGTGAAGAACGCGGGTGGCAAGACGGCTGCCCGTCCTACCAGCCTCGTCAGCTCGTTCCGAAGGAAAGTAATAAGACGACGGGACACACCTCCGTATAAAGAACTCCCCACACCGCAGACACCAAACTCTCCAAATACGCCAACGTGACGCTCCCGCCGCCGGTCGCAGTGCAGGCGGGGCACACGTCTCCCTCTGCTTGTTCTCCCTCCACTTGTTCTCCCCTTGCGGCACGGTGTGGAGTTGGGTCAAGGGCGGGTGAAGCACAAGAGACGGAAGGGAAGAAATGGGAGGAACAGGAGAGAAAAGCGCAGAAAGCGAGGTAGGCGTCGCTGCCGCACTGGTAGTAGATGTAGGCATAGGCACAGAATTTGTATTCGTAAAATGAACGTTCGGGATCCCCAAACGGCACCCTCACCCCGCTCGGCGCGCAAGAGGGCGGTACGGGTTGGTGGCGAGAGGGCGGGGAGGGGGGTGGGTTTGGCGGTGGGGTTGGGGTCTTAACACCACTGCCATTGGCTCCGTTACTTGAGGTCAAAGTCCGCGACGCACGAGGCGATGCTTTTGGCTTCCCATTTCTGCGGTAGCGTTGTATGTATAACGGCGCCTGGTATTGCATAGGAAGAGAGAGTGGCTTACGCTTTGGAGCTCGTGGAGGACGTCTTCCGCGACGCCGAACTCCTCGAAGGCGGGGCGGACGGAAGCTATCACGTCGTCGATTACCGTGCGGTATATCGGCGGCTGCGGGGGTGAGCACGAGCACGATGGCGAGCAGCAGATAAACGACTTACGACGTTGGACATGGTCGCAGCAGAAAGAAAGGCACCGTGACCGTGATCGACGCAATTTGAAAGGTGGGTCGCCAAAAGGGGAAATTAACCGGAGTTTGACGCAAATGTTCGCCGACCAATATTGCGCGAATATAGGGTGTTTCCGTGGAATATAGGCAGAATGCAGCCAAAATATTGGCATGCCAATATTCTGCCACAATAGGCTGTTCCCGCGAAATATTGGCGGAATATTGGCCGCATATTGGCCGCATATTATTGACACTTTTTTTTCGACTACCATTACATCACGTTGGAAGAGAATCAAAGAAGCAAGACATGTAAATCCCATTGACACCTCGAGATCTAGCCCGAGCCGGTGTGATCGGATGTAGCGGACGCAATTTATTGTACTTAGCCCGACTTTTCAGACCTCGAGTTAGCCTTGCCCCAACTGTTATTTGACCCGACATTTCAAAGAACCGGAGTCAACCTCACAATTGAAGACTCGGATGTAACTAACTCTTCATCCAACTTAGCATTTTTTGAGGACGGAGTTAGCCTTTTCTCAGTGCCGAGGTAACCACGCTTTGGGGGCAACTGAGTTAGCCCTGGTTTTACCAACTCTGAAATAACCCTACAAATTTGCACCATGATGTAACCCTCTTTTTGCATACCACGAACTAACCCGACTTTTCAACTCGGACTTAACCCACTTTAGGTGATCTTCAATCTTTGATTTGACCCGACTTTTGCAACTCGGACTTGACCCGACTTTGGCAACTTGGACTTGACCCGACTTTGGGTGATCTTCAATGCTAGACTTGACCCGACTTTGGCAACCATTCAAACCTCACCGCTACTACTAGTGTGCTTTTTAATTTAATTTGCAAACACTGCAGGCTCTGGGATACTGAACTCGAATAGAATACACAACTCCCGGAGACCACTACTGTCCATAGACTTAATCTCTTTGGGGCAGCTCTCCGATCGCCTTATGGCGACCAAAATGATATGTAAGCGCCGATCACAGGGAATTCCTTTTCCATTCCATCATGCAGCGACGCAAGACCTCTCTCAAAGCTCAAGTACTGGGTCATTCACATAGTTGAAGCAATATCCTCTGACTTCTTTTATTTTAGAAACGGAAGTTAGACCAAGTAGAGGATGGCGAAGACTCGGAGATCCCAACTTCCGATCTCGAAGAACGACACTTGTTGCCCCACACCAGTGGCCCACCTATGCCGGTCTGTCACATTTATAGTCATTATATAGCTAGGCTTTAACCATTTAACAGCCAGCGAAAGGTGTTCCTGGTCGACCCTCTCATCGAAAACGACAACATCGGCTCTCCCCTGATGCACCAATTTCACACTCACCGCAAGCACTGCGTCCTCCGACGGTATCTCCCACAAAAAAAGGGAAGACCACCAAAGCTAAACAATTTTCGCCCGGTACGAGCAAGCTAATGAGATTTATGCTACAACACCCAACCCATCTTGTCCAATCGCCCGACCGCATCCGCCTTCAATCTCGCGAGCAGCGTTCTCCATCAAGAAAGCCACGCCTTACTCTCAATCGAATTAAGCATTCAACAAGCGCCGGCTGGGAGGAAGTTGGCAATGCAGATACCACCAAGACGTACAAGGTCTTTGAAGAATGGGTAAAGATAAGATACCACTATCTATACAATAATGATCTAATCAAGTCTACAGCGAAATGACTACCACCCGCACCAGTATGACATGGCCCCTACAGTAAAGCTACGCCATTTCGGCCATCCTCTGGATCGCCCAAAAGATATTCGTACACACCCATTTATTGTTAGCTGGGACACTGAAGACGGAAATCCACCAGACGGGCTGGATATTGCCAAAGATGGCCCTGTATTCAGGGTCCATTTTACCTGCGCAGGCAACTGTAGGCATGGATCTTCTGAGTCGGGTCCAGGCAACAAAAAAAAGAAGGTTGCAAAGGACGCAGAATCACTTGATGACTTTGAGGATGATGACGACGACAGCTATGTGGATGCGTCAGACTCGGAGTCAGACAGTCCGGGATCAGGTTCCGGGAGTGACGATGATATTGGCCTTAACCGCAGACTCAACAATGCCGGTGTTAGGAAGGTGAAAAAGAAGGGGCAAAAGAAACTTTGTGCGGTGGAACTTCATGTGCGTGTTTTGTATTTTTGATGCTTTTGTAATGATTTCATTCATGTAGGCGGAAGTACGCTCATCCAACCTCAGCAACATCTACTTTTACCAGCGTCTCAAACATCCTAAGGCACTTGCTCAATATCTCGATATGTCGGCATACATCAAACATTGCATTATGGAATGTGCGACCTACCCAGATATGACGGCCTCTTCCATAAAACGTCGTGAGTTGATTTTGATTTCATCATCCCTCGCTGTCCTCATTATTCTTAGGGCTTCTCCGTGTGTATGAAGAGCAACAAACACCAAAATATCGAAGAGCCACAGCCGCTCAGGTTGACAGTGCAGTTCAAAACATCCGACGAAAAGAATGTCTCTTGAATGATCCTCTTCGGGCAATCAAGCTGTTTGCGGAAGATAAGGTTTTCCAGTGAGTGAAATACACAACCTGATACAATATCTAACCAAAATCCCAGCTATTCCAACCCGGACGATACTACAGACCCTCCAACAAATTTTGCTACAGGAATAACCAACGCCTATGGGGAACAAGCATTAATCTTGTACTCTGCTAAAAATGGTGCGGGTTTAGATGAGTGCTGGCGGCATATGAACCAGAACCGAGCCCCGGTCACTTTGATGACCACGATCAATGACAATGAGCGCATGGTTCCAGGTACGCCTTTGTACTGGTGAACCTTTTGTGATTTTAATTCCTTTACAGGCCCTACTTATCTTTCGAGCACTGTAAACACCGAAACTCAAGTTGAATGGCGCACAAGAGCATTCAAAAGCTCTACAACCACAGCAATTTCATCGGCTCGGAGGGTATAATCGGGATCGTCCCAGCGATCCAAATCAATGTCTAACATTTCAATCTCCTCGTGCGTATACAGTGGCTCAGGATCCTAAAGCAGTTAAATCAAGACGGTAGATGAGCAGCTATTGACTCACAGGTCTATGCTCAATTTTCGTTGTTTTGTCTCCAGCATGACCTTGAGTGTTAGGAGCCTAAAACAGATGAGGACATGAAAAAAGAACAGGGGACAGACTCACAAGAGTAAGATCTTTTTCTTTGGGCATTTCAGGAACAAGTGGCTCAGCTGAATTTCCGGGTTTTGGGGGCGGAAGATGGGAGAGAGGGTTCTCGAAGCCAATGAAATCTTGCTTAAGACCATGATCCTCCGACGTAAATTTCAGGCGCGGGAGGAGTGAGTTGTGTGGTTTTGGTTTTGGCCCCTTTTTGCGACTGAAAGTCACAGAGCGACCAGGATGCAGGGGAGCTGTGGCTGGTGGACGTCCCTGGCTCACTGAAGCTGGATTTTAGCTGTAATAATCATCAAAGGGAGATAACACACGCTGCGCGCCAACGGAAAATGGATCAATATCCTTGTGGTGAAGCTCAACCGGTTTGGATAATTCCATCATATTTGGGTCCGGAAGATCGAGGTCATCGTCCAGTCCATCTTTATGAGGATCCCAACCCCGTTCCACCTTTCCGAGATATGTGTCATGCTCTGCTTGAACAGTATAATCCGACCTGGCTTGAAATCGTTTGCGGCCACCTTTTGATGGTGGCCGCTTTGGAACATTGTGAATTCCCTTGGACTGCTTGCCGCGTTCTTTTCTGGTTTCTACATCTGGAAGAAAAGTTTCAGGGGGCATGCAACAAAATTGTTGTTGTGTGGGCCTGCCTATGTAATTTTCGACTGGACCATAATCTCGTCTCATTCGGGCAATAAGAATGTCCAGACAGGGTTTGCCATTGCGACCATAATCCTGGCAGTTGCAAACGAGTGCTCCGTCTGCTTCTTCTATAACAAGATGGAAGCTGAGAGGTTCTTCTACTTCGCGTTTTGAGTTAGAGGGCATGACACAGAGCAGGATGGCGACGAGCAAATTTCACATTTTGATCACGATCGCGCAGACTGTGATTGCCTATTATAGTGAATAGTAAAAAGACGGCTAGGTCCTGGTATAAAACCTGGGCCAAGTCGAGGTTTTCAAAGCCAGGTTAAATCAAAGTTTTCCAAAGCTGGGTCAAGTCCGTGTTTTCAAAAGCCAGGTTAAATCAAAGTTTTCCAAACCTGGGTCAAGTCCGTGTTTTCAAAAGCAGGGTTAAGTCCATTGTCTCAAAACCAGGGCCAGTTCAGAATAGGTGAATGGGATTTATCAAGGTTAGATTGATAGTCTCTTTAGGCTAGGTCATACTGTAGGTAGAGTTAAGTCCAATCACAGAAAGGGGAGCCAGGTCGAGTCAGCCAAAAGATGGGTTAAGATGAATGTTGCGTAAATGCTACATCACGCTTTGGAGAGCGTTGGAAGTAGAGGAGTGATGGTGGATGATGGTGGATGATGGCGGATGATGGTGGATGATGGCGGATGATGGTGGACAAAACCGTCCATCAATTGCTGTGAAGGAGATTTTGAAGACGACTTGTTCTGTAAGATATTTGCTTGAGCCAAAATACTCAAAGGAAATTTCTGGATTGCATAGCCTGGAACAGAACCCTTGGAAGATATTTCGTGCAGGGCCTCTTGTTGAGGACATCCCCTCCTCGGGTTATCCTCCAGCACATTTGCTTGAGCAGATATACTTCAAGGCATATTCTGGAGGGGATCTCCTTCACCACAGTTATTTCGGGACCTTCGGTGGAGGCGATTTACTCCAGTAAACCGCCTTCAGTAAATCGCCTTCACCAGCTATGCTTCATAAGTTTTCCTCCAGTTCTATTCTTTCAGCTACTTCTCTCCAGGGAATCATTTGAATCAGTCTGTCTCTTGGCGAAATCATCCATCAACTTTTGTTATATTTGGCCCAACTTTCATATTTGGCATATACTCCGAAAGATTCCTCTACGCTTTCCCTTCCACCACAATCCCTTGCTCAGAAATCTTCCAAAAAAATCTCCTGCCATCAATGCAACGCGTCACAACATATGCAGTTGTTACTTGTGTCCATCCTTTGACCGTACTGGTCTTATATGCCAGCTCTTCTCACTGAAGACCTCTGTCCTCTGTGCAAGAAACAATACCTCCAATTTCCCAAAGAGTGCACAGGCTATTACAGTCCAGGCAATAAAAACAGGCTTTTTCAGGCCGTAAATATGGATTACCTTTTATTTGCTGCTAGTCTTATTTTTTTTTCTGTTCTCTCAAGTGTGCAGATAACAACTTCGACGACGACAGGGCTTGTCAAGGCTTCATCTGGTGCTCTCCCAGAGAGACCGACTCGCTTGATGCTATGCATCCAGCCCGCGAAGCAGTGCCGCCGTCTGAAGTCCCTAGAGCTTCTCAAGGTCCTCCCCCTCCGCTCACCTTTTCTTCCTCCCAATCCCCGCGCCGCACCACTTCACCTCGCCGAGCTTGTGCTGAGTGCGGTCAGGCATCAGGGAATAAAAACTGTGTGCGCAAACTTTGCAAAAATTGTTGCCGAAAGAACGATGTTCTCTGTCGTGCTCCCCGACATAACTATGAGCCTCCTGTGGAAGGATATCTGGAGACCCAAGGTCAGTTACCCTTTCTTATTGAATCATGCTGTCTGATTAAGATTTTTTCAAGGTCCTGCTCGACTGGGGCAGCCTGATATACCTCCCTTAGTTTACGCCAGACCTTATGCAAGACCTATCTCGGACACTTATGCCGCAAAATTGCAGAATGGGGACTTCACGGTTGCTCATGGCCACAATCGTGCACAGGCTGAATCATATCGTCTGATGGCTGACAGGCAGGTAAAATGCTATTGGTTTACAAAGGTCAGCTCTCTTTTTCTTTTCAGAGTTATACTAATCCATAGCAGGATAACGAGCCTCCTCATGTTTTTCTGTGCCCAATCCCCAACCCTCCTGCAAACTACTTCCATCCCAAAGACGACAACGCCATTGTGGCTATCCTTGGCAAAGATATGTGTGATCCTTATACAGTTCTTATCGGTCGGGATTGGATCACCACTACTGCTCCTCAGCGGGTCCAGCACAAAGATATCCTTTGCTTCCGTTCTTTCGGAGTGACTTCCTGTGTTGGGGGGCCTTTCTCTACCCCCAAAAAGCGCCCATTGCCAGACTTTGACGCAGAGGAATCACCTACCAAAATCATACGCCATTCAAGGTATGTGTTCTTGTGATGAAATCAGTTCTTTCTGACCAGGAGACAGTGTGGAATCTATATCTACAACGGCGAAAACTATGAATCTGAGAGATGTTGTGTATGTCTCTTATCGCTCTCCTTGTTCATATTTAATTATCTACAGCACCATCTCCAGTGATGAAGAAGAAGAAGTAGGGACCAGGTTAGCCCTGATTTTTACGTCTGCCCTCGCAATACTACCCTAACCAACACTAGTCGCAGGCCTGACTCGCCCTCTCCCTCTCCGATGCTTAGTCTTCCCCTCAAATGGGCTTCTGATATGGATCGGGGTTTTCGCTCCATGGATAAGAGCCAAGCTAAAAGTATTCCCGAAAAGTTTGCCCAGGCGTTTGTCGGTGTCAAATTTGCTCACAGTACATACTATAAGCACAGAGCTGTTTGGGACAGTGTTCTCTTACAAGACGACCTGAAGGCTCAGTTGGGCAAGGCGGTCAAAATAGGGAGGGCACCTGGAGGGGATGGAAAGTTTTTGCGTCTCTTTTCGATAGTTAATCCCTTACTGTTACAAATACGCTCTTTACCGCGTCAGTGACGCTGGAAGGTCCCGCCGTTTGAGTTACAATCAAAATTTGATTTTCGTTTCCAAAGTTTTTGCGTTCTTTAACAACATGTCTGTCTTGCTCCAGAAAGATCACTTGTGAGTGTATTCATTGAGGGATTTACCTCCACAGCTGCCTATTGATTATTCCAAGGCGTTCCTGTGTAGAAAATAATGGGCTTACTCTCGAAGATCTGAATGTACATTTCTTTTCGTTTTCATTTTCCGTATTCACAATTTCTTTCGCAGAATATAATCAAGACTGCATCCCGGGAACGTACCACCAAAAAAAAGGATGTTGCTAAAGCCCTGGAGCATATCCAGAAGACCGGTGTTGTCGTCGACTGGGATATAGTCCCTGGCGTCACTGCAAAAGAAAACTCTGTTGAGGCGTTGATAAAACAACTTCTGGACAGTAAAAAGCTGACCTTGCCTGTATGTTTCTTTTATTGCAAACCAGACTGCCTTTTAATGCTGTTGAAGGACAACATCATCTTGGCCGACCAAACCGACAATGGAGAAAGACCTAAAAAGAGTGAGTTTCCTACTACCCTGAGATTTACGCCACCTTTAAAACATCTTTGATTAGTCAACTTGGCGAGCTACAGCTATGACGAGGCTTGGAACAACGAACGACCCTGGACCTATATTATTCATGGTTAGTCACCCATTGAATATCCAGCCCTGCTAAAGAGCGTTTGTAGAGCCAGTGGTCGACATCAAAGAGAATGATCCAAAGCTCATTGTTTTGGACTTTACAGCTTCGTTTACTCAAGATATAGCCGTTATGTTGCGATTCAACTCCCTAGCGTTTCACGTGTATGAGCAGAAGCCTACGGAGTTAGCCCCGAGACAAGTTGCACCTCCAGAGGCCACCACTTATTCTGTTCTCACTACGGAGATATTCAACCACCTCGTCAACAAAGCAGGCTGGAAGCCAAAAGAATACAGTGAGCTAATTATTTTGAGCTTATGAACTCATCGGACAAATTCTCCCAGACAAACCTTTCGAAATTTGTTACGCCTTGCCTGGCTATAATGCTGGAGAAGTCAGCCTGGTGCGGTTCACCAATGGTTGGACCACTGATCGGCTCAAGGGTTGCACCTGGCTCCATCCTATCCCTAGCAAGGAGCTCTATCTTCCAGTGATTGGTCCTCCCAATGCCAAAAGGATCTTGCTCAAAGTCTATCCATACTCTGTGAGCTGTCAATTTTTTCTACTCGACAATACTAACAAAAAAATCACATATTTTAGCCCGAAGACGAGGAGGGTGAAGAAGCTAGGTCTCCCACATCGAATGATAACGTTCCCTCTCCTGTTCCGGTCGGCCTGGGAGCGAATTATCTGCTTGATAGATATGGGCAGAGAGATACGGTCATCGAGTTGAATGCGAAGGAGGATACCAACGGGAAGAAGGTTAATGTTAAGGGAAAGAGAGACATTCCTGTCTTGGTACATTGGAGCAGGGACATTGAAGATATTGTCCGCAAGCACGCCAACACACGAGTGCCGAAGGAAGATGGAGACCAGTCCAGGGGTCGTAACAAGAAGTTCATTCAATCCGATTTTGAGGCCCTCTTCAAACGAGGGTTTCCATGGATTGAGAAGGCTGTTCAAGCTGCAGATGACTTACGCTACCTTCAGTCTTCACTGGCGGAAGACGACGCCCAGGAGTTCGAAGATTATCTTGACACTACGGGAAACCCGATTGGTATGGAGACTTTTGGGCGCGAACTGGAGAGACGAGTTGAGGCGTGCAAGAAGGAGAGAGGGGAGGTATAGAGGACAATCGATCTTTTGGCGAATACGTAGCACCTATACGTAGCACATTCTCTCACAATTGTAGGTGTCAGATAGCAATCGTAATTGTTGCCAGCAGAACTAGTTTACTTTCACACGGGATCCTCAGTCTTTACTGAACAGGAACTTTTGTAGAGTTGTTGTGAAAAGCATATCATATTCCAATGGTTAATACACTTGCTCTACAACCAAGTCTGAGGCCCGTCGAGCCCAACAATGGGCACCACCATGGCACATTGCCCTCCCGCTTCCCGTTCCTCGCGACGCACGGTGTTGACTAATCCCGAGCGCGCCCGCAAGCCCCACGTTCCCCTTCGCAACGAGACCTTCGATCGAGCACTTGGGCTGCTGGCTCTCGCGGCCCGCGGACTTGGCGACACTCTTCCCTCATTGGACCGACACGTCGCGGTGATTACCGCTTGGAATACTCGGACCAAACGCGATCCGACTCCAAGAATTCAGCCTGCCAGAACCTATTAGGCACACAACGACGCGGTATGTATGGAGTGAAACGTACCTCGGGCTGTCCGTGAGTGGCAGCGCCGCCCAAGAACATGTTCATGAGTCGGAGTGGGCTTGGAACTCGACTCCTGGTATCGTGGACTCGGCTCCCGGTATCGCAGACATAGCGAACGAGGGGGGAGGGAACCCCCGCACCCCCATCCCCATGCGCATCCCACCCACGAGCGCGTCGATGGCGCGCGCGCTCGGGAGGTCCTCCGTACGCGTGTATTCTACGTCCTTGTCTGGTATCTCCTGCATCTCGTCCTCATTTACATCTACACCCTCCTCTTCTTGCTCTTCCTCCACATCCACATCCTGTACCCCAAGTTGCGCATCGGCGTTCTCAGACGCGAGCACCCCAAGTTGCGCTTCGCGTGCAGATGGCGAAGCCGAAGCGTCGGGTGCGAGTCCAAGAGCAGGCGGGGGCGCATCGTACGCGGGCACCGCCCCGTGCGCTGCGGGTGGTGGTAGAGAAGAGTGCATGGCGGAGAGGAGCGTGTCGATGGCGTGTGCGCTCGGGAGCTCGCGTTCTTGGTCTTCCTCCTGTCCCAAGTTCGACTCCGACTCTTGTTCTTCCTCTGACTCTAACTGGACGGCGGTGGGTGAAAAGGAGGGTGAAAAGGAGGGAGGGGAGGGAAGGTCCACCCAAAGTAGGGAACGTCGGGAACGCCGCCTCCGCCACCGGCGTCCGACCCACGCTCCACGACCGAGGGCGGGCGGTCGGAAGGGGCGGGGAGAGGGGTGGGGAGGGGAGTTGGTGCGGTTCTCTTTCTCCTCCCTCTTTCTCTGGTTCGTCCACATACTCCGCAGACTCGGCGTCTGCGGACCCGGGTTCACCTCCACAAGAGGGACAGGCGCAAGAGGTAGCACAATATTCATAGCTTCAGTAGTTTGTAGGGGTGCGGGCATCGACTTCACGTGTGTGGGGATCGAACTTGATGCAGAGGTAGACGCAGAGGTAGAGGTAGATCAAGTCGACGGTGTTTCGAAATTCGGGATAAACTGCACGCTGCGGGCGGCACTGCGCATTAAAACTTATATGAGTGCTGGGAAATTGTCGAACAATGAAATGAGAACGTACATGCTGCCTGCGGGAGACAGCGGGGGCGTCCTCGCCGACGAGCGCGTTCTGCGAGAGGTCGAGGAAGGTGAGGGTGTGGGCCTGTGTGAAAAAAGGGGGGTTAGCGAATCGTTTTAAAAAAAAAAAAAAAGGAAGACGAGGATAAAGGGGAAGAGGGAAGATGAAAAGAGAGAGGGGGAAAGGAGAGAGGGTGACGAATCCCGACGAAGAAAAAGGCTAGAGGGCGCCCGTCCACCCGACGTGCCCCGACTGCGACAAGACGTCACTCCCGTCGACGCGGGATCCTCCTCCTCTTCTCCTCCTCCACATGCGCATGCCCGTCCACGTCCACGGTGCCGCCCACGTCGTCGTCCATATCCACGCCACGAACGCACTCACCAGCATATCCGTCTCTGGCAAGCCATCAAGACCGATCAAGAGCGCCTGCGCGCCAGTTTTCCGGCCGCCGCCGGCAAAGCACCCACGCCACGGATGATCTGCTTTAGCGGGTGATTCGGCGTCGACGCGCGCTCGTCGTCTCATTCCCCGTCCAGTCGCTCTGCACGCAATTGAGGAGGAAAGACAGAGAAAGAAAAGGATGCGGACGCACGTCGCATTGAAAAGAAAAGGGGTGGACGCACGTCGCATTGAACGCCTCCCGTGCGCTGAGCCGTGGACAGACTCTGGAGTGCGAGAAGGGCCGGGTGCATGCCTGGTCGGGCGGCGGCGGCGTATTGGGTGTTGGCAGCGCAATGGGGACAGGCCAGTGAGCTTGTCAATGGAGAGAGGTGCAATGATACGCACCTCGTCTCTCCGTGCGCCCGGACGGGCGCGGCGGACAAGTCGAGTGCTCGGGTGCGAAAGGGCGCGGGCGTGTCGAATACAGGAACGCGCGCCGTCGTGCTCTCGGGGATCTGCCTGTGCGGGTCAACAAGAAAGAATCAGAAATGGGGTGCGTATGTACACGCACCTTCTCACATCTGCGCGCGCAGCAATCCCTACCACCTCCTCTTTCTTTCCCCTCTCTCGGTGGGCCTATGGCTGAGCGGTTGGCGCGGGCGCTGGGTGGGGTGGGTAAGCAGTCAAAATGTGGCAAGGTGGGTGCACGCACCTGGTCAGATTGACGGTGCCGAAGGAAAGACTCAGCGGCGCGGCGGCTCGTGCTGCACGCGCGGATGGTCGGCGCCGAGTCGGTCCTCCTCGCAGGACGCCACCCCACTCCTCAGCCCTGACTCGCAGCGTCGTTCATATGTCCGGTGTAGGCACTAAAAGAGTTTGTGGAATTTGGGTAGGTGGAGTAGATGGTACGCTTCGTTGTCGTTGGAAAAAAAAAGGCGGGTCGCGAGCGTCGAGCAGAATTCGGCACGGAGAGTAGAATAGAATAGGAAAAAAAACCGAACACCAATCAGCTCATCGTCTCACTCTTAACAGAACACGCACCTGCGGCACACTCTGCGCCAACGCCTTTAGCCGCTCCACCTGAACGTGCAGATCCCCGTCTCCGTCCGTCCATCCATCCCAGTGCGTCCAAAACCCTCCCCCTCCAAAAAAAAACCCTGCAAAACAAAACGCGCAACGCACCTTCCCAAATCAATCCCCCCACCAATCCCCACCTCGTTGTAGTACCCCATCGCGAACTCGCTCGAGGGGAGGCCCAGTCCGAGAAGCTTGGCTGGCTTGAAGGAGAAGATAAGAGAAAAGGAAAAGACGCCGAGTTGGGGGCCAAAAGGAGAGGTACTGTTGTTTGGTGTTTGGCTATAGCCCCTACTGCCTGCTGAGCCTCGACGCGTCTCGGGAGGTCACTCAGGTCACTCAGCACGAGCCCCAGTCATGTCACGTCACCCCCGGGGGGGTGAACTTTCAGTTTATCGGATTATCGGCGGATCTTCGGCCTCTGCGCTGCCTCTGGCTCTTCCCCAGGCTCCTCGAGTAGGCGTCTTTTTTTGTGGCTTTCCTCACGAGATGCTCCTTGAAATCGACGACGACGACGCCGCCGTCCTATTCTCCACTCTCCCTCGGCTTCTCAGCACGGCGAACGCGTCGCACCCCCAACAAGTCGCGCTGGCTCGGGTTCATCGGCGACTCGCGGAAACTGGAGAAAGAATGAACTTGCGTTGGGTTCGGTTGGACGATGACATGGAAATGGGAAGTCCAGTACTCTCTGAAGGTATGTTCAAGTCTTTGCGGAGCTATTCTACCCTCATTTCCAAAAGATTTAGGGAGACAGACACGGTCTGCTCACGCCGTTGCATCCGACTCCCCTCCTGCTGCCTCGGCAAGCTCTGGCCCTGGTACCCCTTGGACCCCTTCTACCTCCTCTATCTGTGCTGGCACTGTAGCTCCCTCCACCGTCGTCGCTCCCATGCCCACAGCTTCCTCTCCTCGGACGGGTGTTTCAGATTCTGCTCATGCTGCTGCAGCCCCCCCTTGCACACCGAACACGTCATCTCGCAGGACTCCTTCTTCCCCTCCAAAGACTTGGGGTAGCATGGCCGCGCGAGTAATATGTCCCCTCCCTCGACGCAGTTTTCGGGAGCTCACGAACACCCCTGGGAGAGATAAGGAGAATTTTTCTGGGGACGATAACCTGTGTAAGTGTTGCAGCTCCTCTATCAGTTGGGTCTAATTCTACCTCTACCCTAGGTCGTCCTACTCTCCCAATATCCCCGTTTGTTTTGCCTGGCCTTCCCTTGTCAGGATCCCAGACCCTGCCAAGCCAGGACGTTTTCAGTACTCCCTTGGAACCATCTTTTCGGCTCCTGTCACCGTTGCGGGTCCTTTCTCCCTTATCTCCCCTGCCCCCATCTCCTTCTTCCACGATGGTGGACTCTGAATAGAACTCACCGGAGAAGAATGACGAATACGCGCCCACAGGGGAATTGACGACTTCTGCTTGCGAGGCTTCAACATTGCAAGTGGTTGCGGCTCCAGGGGGAGGGGGGGATCAACCGGACGATGGTGGAGCAAATCAGGATCAGGAAGACGATGTTGCAGCTGCACATGGTTCTGGGCGGGGACGCGGGCGAGGACGTGGGCGAAGGGGTCGGGGCCGAGGACGTGGGACCGGGACGAGGGCGAGATCACCGTGTCAGCGTGGGGGCGAACGCAAGAGGAAAAAAACTGCGCCAGTTCAGGCGGCAGCTAAGACTATTGGAGAAGTTCAAAAGCTTGTGGAGGATGAGGTGCAAGGGGGCTCAGAGGAAGAGGATAGTCCTAGCTGGAACACAGAAGCCCAACCACCTCCCCTCTCGGCGTCCACTTCGGCGTCAGTTGTCCGTCTCTCCTACGTGACCACTTCCCCAGAATACCAAAACAAGCTGATCGATCTCTTGAGTTCCCTTTCCCCCTCGGAATCTCCAACGTCTGGGTCTTCATCCAATGTCTTACCCTTGGATTCCTGTGCACCTTTTGCCAGGCGCTGTGCAGCTCTGGAGAATGCGGCTGTGATGAACGACTTTCATCTTATGATATCTTACATGGAACTGGCACTACACATTCAATGGTACGTCGCTTCGTACCTCTGGTTCCCGGTTTCTAACTTTCAATTAATGCAGGCGCAAGCGAAGGCCGACTGGAGGCAAAGTTGGCTTCCGAGAGCTAGCCGCTGAATGCAAGGATCCCAAAATCACGGAGAAAATCATCTCCAAATGGAACGGTGCTGGTACGAGGCTGATTTACTTGGCCAGTGGCTGTGAGTGTCATTTGTTATTGGCGGGCTGTGACCTGAATTCCTTCCAGATTCGTTATATATTGTACCAATGCTCGCTGCTGCAGGCATGAGAGATATGATGTGTTTTAAATACACCGTACGCCAAGTGATAACGGTTGCTTTTGCTTTGTGTCGTCCTCCAGGTAAGTGCGACCATTTTGTAGCGGGAATAAGGACGATTGACTTGACCTTAGAAACCGACGATACTTACAGTCTCACTTCTGCCTGTGGTCAGCTCATTCGCACCATCATAGCCCCCCAGATGGCTTTGATAGCTCAAATGAGCAGTGCTCTGGATAGCCAGAAATTCAGATTGTTTTTCCCAGGGAAAGAAGGCGGTCACTGGCCTTTTCGTGACGTCCAGGGTACCCTATCCAAACTGAAAACTTTTGACGTCAAGTATGTCTACTTCAAATACCGTTGTTTCTTTGTCTGAAATGTCTACAGATACTTTCGTCTGCCTGATCCTGATCCAGTATGGCAAGTCCTCATAAGGGCGACCAATATCAACGCCACTTTATCCCCTCTCCCTCCTCTATCTCCTTTTGCTATAGACAGCAGCTGCGTTGCCGAGGAAATCAAGATTGTCTCTCTGTTAGATTTGCAGAAAACACCGAATCCAGTAAATAGACAGAATCTAGACTCCTTCACTAATTCGGAAAGACGGAAGGCGTCAAATGCTTTAGATGTTGAGGATGTATCTGGACTCCGAGATGCGGTAAGTATATCTCTTTACTAACTGTGCCTTGTTCTGAAATGGCGACAGATAGACAATCTTCACGCCGGTGGAGTGCGGAAACCAGACTCGTACATTCTCATCGATACCAAGAAAGTATGCGACGGGTACGATCCTTTTACCTTCTTGTTCCACTTTGAATCTTGACCACAGAGACTCACAGGAAGGTTTTGCATCTCCGCGACAAAAATAACAAGTTGTTGGCGCTGGTGGCCACCAACCTCCTCCAGCTCTTGCCGCATCTGGAGACCACCATTATGCAACAGCTCGCCTCAATCATGGCAGGTGAAATCTATCCAGACAAGTCTGATCGACCTGGCTATAGTTTTTTGGCTTGGCATTGTTCGTATTACAATCGCTACAGTGAAAAAGTTCTTGCTTTCATAACTCTCTCAAGGAACTCGACTGATATATTTCAGGGTCATGATGCACCTAAAGATGTCCATGCATTCTACGTGAAAAAGAATGAAGCCACTCGTGTCAACCACACTCAGAGGGCGCCATATCTTTCTCAAGAAGCGGAGAACAATCCAGAAGAGTCCAACCTGCTGGCGGAGATGATACATCTCATCACGATCATTACCGAATACCATGTACGTTTATTCTTCTACAATGCACTAGAACTGAAGTCCTACGGCAGGTCCAACGTTTCATGCCTGAAGAGCATGCGGAAATCAAGATATATGTCAGCAAGCTTCCTCTCAACGAACGCAGTTTGGCTTATCCTTTCGGAGGGTTTGTTATCAATGTTAGTGTGTCCACTCGTGCACATCGGGACAGATTCGACAAACTCTTTTGCGTTGTCATTCCTTTCGGCAAATGGACTGGAGGCGAGCTCTGCCTTTATGAGCCTGGCTTTGTTTTTCGTCTGCAGCCATGGGATATTCTCATTTTCCCCTCTTGTGATGTAACGCACTTCAACCTTCACTTCGAAGGAACGCGCCTTTCCCTTGTATTACATTCTGACAAATATGGAGATCAGTGGGTTCGAGATGGCAATGGCTGGCTGCCTAACGATGATGAATATGTTGATGTAGAATAGTTTAAATAAATTGAATGCTTTGGAATTACATGGAAGCACCCCGTAGCAACGCCTCTTCCTGAAGATGCGGCTTCTTGTCCGTCTTCATTAATTGTTCTACAATAGAATCATTATGAATCGAAATCATTTCGTCGAGAAAAAAATTGAAACTACTCAGAAAATCAGTTTTAGTTCTCGAAGAAATTTCGAAACTGGCTCACCGCAAGGCAGACATTTCTTGGACCACATTTTGAAATTTCCAAACCAGACGTTGGCCTGTTCAGCTGCCGAAGAGTTGAATACCCATTTGTTATTCTCGCCGATAAGCTCTAGAAATCTAGCGGGATTACAATTGACTTGGCAAAAACCATCCCTGATGGTATGCTTGCATTTGAAGTGAAATACGTCAACTGGCAAGCCAACTTCATCAAAGTAGGTGTCTCCGATTGCGTGTAGGTGCTTCAGGAACTGACAGTTGTTATCGTAAAGATGTAAGATGGTAGAGAGCCTGGATATTCTGGAGGAAATGTCGCCTTCAAGAACTCCTGGTTACGATAGACTGGTAAGTGCAAATTGAATGCAAAAGACGTCCGTGCAAAACGGACCTTGGCACTATAAATCCCTTCTGATCCAAAAAAAGTAGCCCGAGATATAATGACTCCGCAACAACGAACGAATAGCTGTTCGTTGTGAGTCCAGCTCCGAGATAATTTGCCTTTAATCAACGTAGAGGTTGAAGTCTGAAGGTCCGTGTCAACTTCCCTATTAGGGGTCTGAGATGAGGTCGGCTGAAGACATAAATAAGAGAGGGTTCAATTTCCAAATTTCACACTGACATCAGATCCAGCGGGCTGGACTTGGGACACACCAGTATTCCGAAGCCTGGCATGGAGCTGGAACATTGCGCTATTCCTCTCGTCGGTTGTCTTTTCAAAGGCCCGATGTTCAAGTAAGGGGCAAGTTCGGAAGCCGGGTTCTACTGAGTCGTCACATCCAATTATACAGCATATCTTGATGTAATGTTATGTTCGTCGCAGAAAAGAGATTTTGAGTCGGTAACGGACGCTTGCAATCATGCACGGAACAGCACAGATGTCGTACTTTGACTCCATCATGAACGCCAGCAGTCATACGATCTACTCGTAATTAATGGGGAACCAAGATATAGAAGAAAAAAGACTTACACCAACAGCCATTTTCTCCTTGGTAGACTTTCATACATCCATCACAAGCATGCGCCCACTGCCACTGACCAGTACCAGCCATTCTGTAATTTCTTTCGGCAAGAGCCTCATCTAACCTGTGATTTTGATATCCCCGTGTGGAACAGACAAGATCTCATGGCGCCGAGATTTATCCCTGAGAATAGAATGAAACAAGAACGCATCCAATACCAATTCTCCAGAGAGCTGTTGAACTAGTCTCGAAGAATTAGGGATTGTTGAAGTATTGGCGAGTACCGCATTGTAGACTTTGGCGATAGCTTGACAAGGTGTACTATTAGGGCTCCATTAGATTTCAATTCTGAATGCTCTGAAATACGCACTGAGATATGGCCATTTGTGCTTCGAAGTAGAGACACAGTTCCTTCTCAACAAAACAACTCTCTGTAACATGTATGATGGCCGGTACTTCTGTACTGTAGTATACATTTCTGAGCGATTGCTCCGACGTTTTCGGGACGTGATAATTGTGATAGTATCTGGTGAAGCATGCTTGTTTTTGTACTTCAGATCATCGTAGGCAAATGTGAAAATAGAGAGCAAACCTGGACACTGCATAGATTTCGAGAAGATGGGAAGAATTCCACGCCGGAGTGTATACAGACGGGCCTCAACCAAAGCCAAAGAAGTCAATTTACGATGATCACAATTTGGTTTCGAACAGAAGGACACGGGAGGTCCCAGTGTTTGTGCTCCTACGGGTGTCAGTTTTGAGAGAGGACTAGAGGAAACGTGGACAAAATGTGGATACCTAGCTTGTATTCTTTCCCATGTACACGGAAGTCATCGTCAACAGACACGGATTCTTGCCCAGAAAAAGATTCTGCAAGATCTCCAAAAGCGATCCAACACAGCTGGACCACCGTTGAATCAAGATCCAGAACAGCAGCAAGAAACTCGGCAATCCCAGAGGGAATAATAGGCGGTCTAGAGCACTGCGGAGGTACAATCTCTGCCCACAGTCTTTTGACCAAGTCCAAGAACCTGTGAACTTGCTGGAATTCAAGAATCTGTAAGGAGGGATGGGAATTCAATCGTTGGAGAACCTCGATGCCCGTTGTGTGAGACATGTAAGAAGACGTCAAAGCTCCAGATCGATCACCAAGAACGGAGTTTCCACATAAGGAAAGACAGTGGAGGATAATCCATGAAGCACATTCCGAGAAGGATATTCCTAGAAGGATGTCTCTTGGAAGAGTTCTCCTGAAAGAAATCCCTCAGAGAAAGTCTCTTGGAGGAATTGTCAATAAGGTTTTTGGGTCAAGTAACTATACTGAAGGGAAAGTATTCAAGGATATCCCTGGAGCCCAAGTCTTTAACGACATCTCCTGGAGCCCAAGTCTTTAACGACATCTCCTGGAGCCCAAGTCCTTAACGACATCTCCTGGATAATAAAGTCTTCAGGACATTCACTTCTTGATCTTCAGTGAAGGATATATACTGGAGCTAGTCTTGTGGAGTAACGTCGGTGGAGGACATCTGAGTAAGAAAATCTTGAGAAGGGAATTCTGTGATCCATTTTGTCTGGAAGGGTTTCTTTGAACTAAATGTTATTCAGTATGTTTTGTTGAAGAATAGTCGTGGATAACAATTGGTTCAGGATTTTTTACGAGTGGGGCAGATCATGCTTTGGGCTGCTTCCGAGAGGAGGAAAAGGATGTGTAACGTGCTAGGTACCCACAGCTTGTAAGAATTGCGTCGGGAGAGCTCATATTGAGAAGAATAGATACTTTGCTCCTCAACGGAAAGTTCTCAACAATAAATCCTTAAAGCGATTGTCCATGTGGACACTCGGGTGGACAAGTGTCCACCATCACTCCGCTACTTCCGACGTTTTGACGCTTTGATACAGGCTAGATCCGAAGTTCGCGGGATCGTAAAGTCGGGTTAAGTCTGTGGTTTGGGAGCCGGCTATCTCACATCATTCAAAGCCCGGCTACATCCCGAGGTGTCAAGGGGGAAAACATATTTTCGATCAAAGATAGATGTATTCAAGTTGTGCTACCACAAATGCACTACATAAATACCCATCCAGACCCGTCCATAAGGAATCTAGCCTGTATCTGCAGTGGGGATCAGCTGAAGTCGCGAGTAAGCGAAGACGAAATGGGGGAGACATACCATATCGCCGTTCATGATGAGCGCTCCCGCGCGACCTTTATCGTCACCACCTTCCTCCGTGCTCGGATCACAATACAACGGAAGACGATGCGAAGCGTATGTGAACTGTCGGTGTATACGGCGCGCCCGCACTCAGAAAGTTAGCGACAGTATAACGGTTCGTACGGAGAAGATACAAACCCACCTGTAGCAAATTCCGTGAGTTGTGAGTATGAAGGCAGGTGATCTACAAACAAAATGACCGCCACCGAAGCCGCGGAAGATATGCAAACTTACTAGCAAATGCATCCTCGCGTCGCTGCGCACACCGATGAGGAAAGCCAGATGTTTGCTAGTCTAGATCTAGAATAACTCTTGGGCAGGAGGATGCAAGGAAAGGATAACCGCACCGTCGATGTCACTGCAGCATACCTGTAGTCGTAAAGCCGCCAATTAGCAATGTCATTGTGTGCTAATTGCGGAGGCCGCTCACCGATACTACTACTCCTTGTACCCACGTACTCGTAACCAAGGTCGAGCCCGCTCGCCGCTTCAAAAAGGGTGTGCTGTGACATCGGGTGGAAGCCTAACCAGGAAACCTGAGAATCAACGGAATCCGCACTAGCCAAAACAAATCAATACCGCGAGACGAATCAAACGATAAGTTGCGATGCAAGGAAGTCGGCCTGATAAATGATCAGTTTTACATAGCGATCAAGTTGGGGTCGAGAGGGCGATGGAATAAGGCAATGGAAAAAGGAGGGACCTAGCCTGCCCACATAAGGCACCTCCTAGCGCCCGCACCTGCTTCCGGCCACCTCGTTCCTCGCGCACCGTCGTCCTTCCCCGCGGACCATCGCGCACCCGCACCCGCACCGCTTCCATCCCCCACAACGTCGATGCTCTGTCCATGGGCATTCGCGTCACACCCGCTGCAGATCTCTCCTTCGTCTTTCTGTTTAACAATACGCACCTAAGTCGCAACCATTGGACCTCACGTCCGTGTAACCTGCTTGGAGTGCTAGAACGCACGATGCATGCTGCTAAGAGGTGATTGGGGTGCAATTTGGGCCTCAAGACACGTCGAGACGGCTGAGACGCGGCGATCTTGGTCGAAAGTGGGGACAATCACGGAGCGCGCAATTTGCATGATATCAAGTAGAAAAGTGGGGTGGGGCTAGAGAGGTATTCAAGGAAGACAATTCCAAGAGTTGGGGAGGAAAGAATGAGTTGTGAGAGAGCAGTCGATGCCGCGTCATTCGTGCATGGAGGGAGGAAGGACGGCATGTGTCATTATGTAAGCGACGGCGCTCCACGAAGTCCGAATTCTCGAGAAGTCCAATTGCAACGAATATATCGATAATATGTGGATTAAACGCCGTGTATTCGTGAAATAATGGCGTCCCAATATTTGAGACAATATTTCGCCAATATTCCGCCAAAACACCATGTATTGGCAAAATATCTGCGAATGAAAATTCGCCTCAAACTCCGCCTCGATGCCCCCTGTTTTCCCAGCCTATATTCGGTGGTGTATATGGGGCAATGTCTCAACCTTCGTCATATGCCCCTGTTTCCATGTCGTCTAGCAAAATTTGTTCGCAGGAGCGGTGCGTCCCAAGACAGTCCAGCCTCCCAAAGAAGACTGGTTTTCATTAGGGTCGTTCACAGTAGCCTTTTTTCCTTCCTTTTTTGCTCCCTTTTTGCTCCCTTTTTTGTATTCCCTCTGTTTTTCTTCGGATTTTTTCCCCCTTTTCAGTTTTAACATGCAAAAAGGGTGTAAATCCAAAAAATCTAGGTCCAACGTGCAATATTGGATGACATCAGAAAAAAAAAGGAAGCAGAAAAGGGCCGAAAAAAGGCTACTGTGATCGTTCCGGTTTTCAGCTCCCTTTTTCGTCCCTTTTTTGCTCCTTTTTCTCTCCCTTTTTTCATTCCAGAGCAAGTATGCAGCTATGGAGCACATTGAAGGCCATGTATATATTTCCTGCAACTTTCCGACTCAGGTTCAGCAGTGACGTGATTACATAACCCTGATCTCTCTTGACACAAACACATATCTTTCATGCTATCTGTGGCTCCACGAGCGGAACTGCTACAGGAAAGGGACCAGTTGGTTGAAGGAGAGGCAAGCAAAAAGGGGAGCAAAAAGGAAAGCAAAAAGGGAGCAAAAAAGGGAACAAAAAAGGGTAACCGTGAACGACCCTATTGGCCAAAGTCTCCCTGATCATCTTGTTCCCTACCCGATCTGCGTTGTTCCAACAACTCAAAACTGATCTGTGGTGTTCCTGTGGCATGACTCTCCTGGTCTTTTTCTCCGGAGGTTGTCAACGCCAGAGACGGCTGTTTATCGAGCGCTGCCGGTGAGGATACCACGGCTCTTGGATTCATTATAACATTCGTAGGCCACATAGGTAGCCTAGGTTCAATATTAGCAAGAACCGACATCGATCTTTGATCAATACACGCCCCCCGTTGGTAGTATGTTGTGCTCTAAGGGCATCTTGGAGCTGGATATGGATAGCCACCCATATTTTAGTTACATGTTTGTTCTTAGTAAACTGGTAGTTCCAATTGTGGGACCGTGCCAGTATAATTTATCCTCCTCCTCCTCCTCCACGCCCGGCTTCCTGTGAGAACAATCCTGGCCTGGTATATACAAATGGCCATGCCACGTCAGGAGCGACATACAATGCTATACACCATCCTCTTCAGTCCTACAGCAAGAGTCTACAACCTGCGCTTCCTATTAGTCGTGACTGCCACCACTCTAGTCTACATATCAGTTGGACCCCTCCGTGTTACATTTCAATCTAACCCTGCAATCCAACTTTGGTTGGTATCGTGTGCTGTGATCATTGTGCATCTGGTTATTAGGTCCGTGTAACTCATTTTGCGTAACTCGGTTTCATTGGTTCGTAGTGTGTTCGCGTGGCGCATACATGGTTTGGCTACAATTGATTTGGCCGTGCTCATAATCGAGATCGGAGGTGAGGGACAGGAATGGCGAATAGGTGCCAGAGTGAATACTGAGCCATCCTCTGCATTTTAGCCGTTGGGTATCCGGTCTACTGGTTCATGGGGACACTATTTGGCGGCCTTCCGATCATGCAATTTTTGGCGCTTCTGCTCTCGGCACTATTTCGCTTCGCTACGGTCCTCGAATCCAAGGATAAATTCTTTCATCAACGATTTTATTTCCTAGGGGGCTGCACACCGGTCCATCCATCATATAAAGCATTATCAACACTCCTCAACCGATCTCTATCACGGCCCCTCGTACGGTATGAATCAATTGGCACCGATGACCATTCTTATAGATCTTCATTGGCAGGGGAGAGGCCACTGTAATTATTTTTGCAAGAAGTGTGATTCTCAGTTGTGTTGTTCTCAGCGCCACTGCATTCGCCATATACACCATCCTTGTCATACCCATGTTTATCTCCCAGCCCTACTTCAAATTACTTAAGTATAGGGAGAATTTCAGTGGCATTGATCCCCAACAATATGCCTCTGTCGCTGTGGTATGTAAAATTGCGTCATAAGCATGATCCTCACCATTAGACACCTGTAGACTGCGTTTTCTACTGACCTATTGCGTGAAATTTACCTCACGGACGATGAAATCCAGGCCTATAGTAATGGAAACACAATTTGCCCTAGTATCTCTGGACACATTCAATGTATGTCAATCGTTCGTTGAAGCCTGCATTCTCATCATGTGCAATTAATTGTCGATAGGCCCATATCAGTGGGAAATGCTCCAGACTCTGTCAATCTCAGTGAAACCGATTTCAGATGAGATAGGCGGTGTGTATGTTTATCTCCACCCATTGGGGCCACCTACACATGTCATACCACGCGGTTCAAACCTGTTTGGGCTATTGACCTGGACAGAACGACGGGACATTCAGCATCGTTCATGGTTGATCTCACCCGTATTGTGGATCTCCCTTGGTATGGGCTCCTGACTAATTCTGAACCAGTCTTTTAAATCAACATGGATCCCCGAAATCACCGCATGGCAAGCGCATTCGTCGAATGCGATAGCGTCCAATATCACCTCGTTCACGTTGACGAATTCCCCCGAACCGATCTGGGTTCTCCAGGAAACTGTGGATGCCACACCCCTCTCAGGCATTGCAACATTTGGTGGGTTTTGGGCATTCGTCAACGGCGCCTTCACGCTGACGTTTGGCACCAATGTGCTGTATTTTGCATTTGGCGAGTGTCTGGCCCGATATTTTTGATGGTTCGCTGACCCAAATACCAGCACGGAGGCCATTGTCTGCGCTGGGGATTGTGCACATATTTCAGCGCCGTTCGCTAGTTCACCAATGGAACGAGGACTTTCCTACCCTCCATTCCGAAGGTGGTCTCCCCGGTTCTGGGTCAGCCGGCATCGTTGCCTTCATCCGAGAACGTCTTGTGGATGTTGGAGATGACCCACAGTCGAATCACGAGAGTCCCAACGACCTGGAAGCTCAGACAGTTCCGGAAACTCTGGCATCCACAGGGGGAGAAATGCGGGAGGCTAACCGCCGAATGCTGCATCGTTCCCCCGATCCATCGTTTACGTCCCGAGAGCCAGAATACCTGTTGGGAGCTGGATACCGCCTGGATGATGTCCCATTTCCATCGACAGACGCGGACGTTGCCCCTGCCGGGGTGACAAACGACCAGCAAACGGAGTGATAGAGAGGCATAACATGGATAAGAAGGCATATGGGACGCGAAACCGGAGAGAGGTGAAGAGGAGGTGCCAGACTTTCTCATTACCGTGCATGCTGTTTTGTTACGTAATTTAAAAACCCGAATGTTGAAACTTGAAATATGTTAAAGCAGAAGAAAGTTATGCGGACCCCAGGCATAGGACAATCAGCTCCTCCACCGTGTGCAACCCCCACCTTTTTCGGTTTTCCGGTCATTGTACTGGGTCGCCAACAGGGGAAAAGCACGAAAAAGAAATGCAAAAGAGGAAGATTGAAGGAAAACTCGGAGGAACCTCAGGGAACTTCATGTAGTGTTCTGGGAGGTCTGAAAACTCAATGAACCTTTTGCATCATCGACGCGGCAAGCGGGGGATTGGATCTGAGTCTTGCATTGGTAGAAAAAATGGTTAAGTTCTATATCCCTGAAGCATTTCGTGTATGGACCACACTAACATTCAAGAGAGAGTAATTATGTAGACGACCGTGATCAAACTGCGATATATTGGAGCTAAACCTCACCATCTGCTATTTTTCAAGTCGGCAGAGGCCCCAATTTCGCTAATAATGGCTGACTGACTGCGTTCAAGCCCGCAAGGATACAGAGTTTTGGGACATGGATTTTATAGGCGCAGACAGCCTATCTGCGACGTTAGATAGTCCACGGAGATATGCATAGGACCGGACGCACTGAGGCACTTTAGAAAGATTTTAAATGGTTTGAGAGTGCGGCAGCCATCAAGTCGGCCACACAAAGTTCAATTAGTCACCAAAGTCCATGATTTATAGTACTGTGCGAACGTAATGAGGCAGCGTTGAAGCAGGGATTGTGAGAAGTGCGAAAATTTGTCTCTAATACTTCGCCAGTGCGAGAAAATGGAATCAAAACAGTAAGCCACAGTGTTGTAAGAAAATTCGAGGTTTTTTTAATGCTCGGTTTGTCGGGGGGGTTGGCCAAAGTCGAGTAGTTCGTGGGTTGTGACACTCCATCCGGATTCCGAGTCTTGGAGGATTCAGGAGTCTGAAGGTTGAAAAAAATATATTCAACTGGTCTAGAGACTCTCGAGGTACCAAGAGACGAGTTTGGAAGCATCCTCAGTGGTTACAGAAGCAAGGGAGGCCAGCAGGAAGCGAGACGATGGAGGCTTGCACTTAACATGTTAAGTGCAAGTGATGTCACTGTCACTCCTTTCAGCAGGCGGTCACAAATACAGCTCAAGCCGTCTCGCTGCTTCTGAAAATCACTGCGTTCAGGCGGCCCGTAGGCAGAGGCTGTCGCCCTGGGTGGCCCTGTGCCGACGTGCCGAGACTGACCCTGTCGACATGACGTCGGCAGAGGTCTGCCTCCCTTGGTCACCCTGTCTCGGTTGCGGCGACAGACCCTGCCTCCCTCTGCCTACCCAGCACAACACCGTATCTTGCCAGACCCTCCCAGGGTCTCCCATCTGCTACATCTCTACGTCTAAGAGCCCCAACATAAGTAGTGTATGTTATTGTCTTCGATACGCCTGTGATTCCTAACGTTATTTTTGATCACCGACGACCCTGGTGGCCCTTGCTGATCAACAACCCGGTTCGGTGCAGGCCACAATATTTTGAATCATACTGTCATTTCTGTACATGAGGTGACAAGGTGCCATTTGCAACAGGTAGAGCTAAATTTTGGTTAAAATTGAAGTTGATGTAGCCTGTGTCATTCGGGTCGTTCGGCGGCTGACGGCATGATGCCAAATGATGGCAAAGAAGCAATGAGAACATTCCCACCAGTCCCACAACTGTTATTGTGAGGTTAATATTCAGTCTGCGACCCTTGGAGACGAGAATCCGATGCCGGGGGAGTTGGGCAGAGGTAGGCGTAGTCTGCCTACCCCAGATCTGCCGAGGTCTGCCGCCGAGGGTAGGCAGAGGTTCTGCCTACAGGCCGCCTGAACGTAGTGAATATCAATTCAACGTACATTGTAGGCTGCTACACAAATATTTTCATGGAATACCGGAATGGTTTTAGATGAGAATTACATGCTCAAGTTAAGTGCCATCAGTAGCTGTGCAACATAACACCGGTAAACCATTTGAAACCCTGCCATGCACTTTCTTGGTTCCTCTTTTGTGAGTTGCAGTCTGGCCACCGTCTGGACCGTGACAAAGGTGTATCTGGCGACAAGGACACAGTGTGTGGCCACAGTTTTGGTTTCTGACTGCGGTCTGATCTCGGTCCGAGCTTCCACCAATGATGACAGACTTGCTTCCTGCAGGCAACTTCAAGTTTTCCAGGTGTCCTCTTTGAAGACGGTGCTCCAGATGCTTACTGCAGGACTCGTACATGCCTGTGGTACGAGGATTTGGCACAAACTTGGGTCCGAGACGAGAGAAGACTTCTTCTCACTTCAATTTTGTAAATCCAAAATTCCAAACTTCAAGCTTCATGTTCACGACTCCAAAAATTATGTCTTTCACCTAAAAATCGTGCCGTCTAAACCAAGTATAAACCCCTCGGCAAACGACATGTCTATCTAAGCCCGTTTTATTCTGCACCAGTCCAACACGAGTCTAGTTGATCTCGAACAAGCCCCACTGCCTCATAGCATTTTTCCACCTATAACTCTCGCAGCCTCGCGTACATCGCCGGTAAGTACACTCTCTGGAGGCAGACCGTGCGGTGCTGCATTCAAGGGTGCAGGCGAGGGAGGCGATGGAGAGCGTGAAGGTGTTGGAGGGGAGGCGGAGGGGGAGGCAGGGCACGCGAAGGCGAAGAATGCATTGACGAGGCTTGTGGGGAGGGATGCAAGGGCGTTGGGGAGGCATGGGGGTTGATTTTTTCATTGCCACTTCCTCGTGACGGAGCAACTTCGAGTTCGAGTTAGGTCGATGAAGTATGAACCAATATTTACCAAGCCCTGAATCAAGATACCCACTCTTGTATTGTATTACCTTTCCTTGTCAACCCTACCTCTACCTCATCCACATGTATGTACTGTGAATATGTAGATAGCTGTATCCCAACGTAATTATACCCTCCACGTCTTGTTTCTCGAACGTTGACATCATTGTATTCTCCGCTTGGACCGACGCCCACGCCAACAACTTGCAAGTATATTATGGAAGCAGATTGGAGAACATACGTGAATCCGGAAGTATACGAAAGTATACCGTAGTTTTGGGAGATTTGGGAGACTTTTGTATACTTTGTATACTCCTGGTATTTTCTGTATACCCAGACGAAAACCATATTTTTTGTACACTTGATACACCTGGTAGACTTTTGTATACCTTGCCGGGCTAATAAATCACGGCAAACAACAATCGGCCCGGGATGCAGTGCTGTGTTTACGTGTTATTTGTTTGCATCACATCTTTCCCTCCTCCCCGCCACCACCAGTGCTCCCGCCATAAACACCTGCCCAAGTTGAAACACCGCCAAATGACATCGCTCTACATCTTGTGCCCAACTATCGGATGTGGCGAGCTAATTCCCAAACAGATACGTTGTCGAGGCACTGTGGTCCCCGAGCATAAAGATCTGTATTTTCAATCCATACGTCTCGCTCGTCCATAGTTCGGCCTCTTCCGGCCTTCAGTGTAAAAGGTGTAAACATTTTGAATGGGCTCTGCCGCCATCCCCCGAACCATACAGACTCATCCCCTCTGGGCCAGATCCCTTCCCCCGCAACACCAGCTACCCTTCGCCTCCACCTCCCGCCAGCCCTGCCATCGATCCCGCCCTTCAAGCCCCTTCTTCCGTGTTTCATGCTGCTGCTGCAGCTGCTGCCCTGTCAAATGACACGTCTAAGTGTCAATGCGTCAATTTTCAGCAATGTAAAAAGCTGGCAACCGCGAAGAACTGCACAAACAACATGTGTAAGCTGTGTTGCAGGCTCAAGGGCACTGGCTGTGCATATGCAGCTCACCAGAACTCCACTCCCACTCCCGCTGCCAACAGTAATCCATCTGCACTTGCGCGTCCCCTGGCTGTCATCCCTTCTACTGCCCCTTCCTCAACTTCCTCACTCCCAATCGATGGCGCAGCACCCCTGCTACCACCAAAGGAGTATCGAAAGCCCATGGACGATGTGTGGGCAAAGCAGTACCAGGCGGGGATGGCGGAGCAGCAAAAGCAGCGGGAGGCTGAGGACGAGAAGCGGGAAGACATGCGCCGGGTGCAGAACAAAGTCAAGGTGCTATTCTTTGACCAGGTGCGTCAGCAGATCCTTCCTCTGTTTTCCCAGTGCATTGACATGGTGTAGGATGACATCAAGCCGGAGCGCTTTCACGACCAGATGGTGGCATCCAGATATCCGCTATTCAATCTAGCATGCAGTGAAACCTTGCTTCGCAAAATGAAACTTGTGCTGACTGATGAAATCGGCCTGTACGACTTCACGGTGATAAGTGAGCTCTGAACCTAGTATGGAAACCAACAGAAACAGCCAAAACAAAATACTACAACCAAAGAATCAGATGGAACAGACGAGTCTAATCCCAAACAACCAATAGTATGCAGCAAGTGGGGTGTAACATTCGTTCCAGAGGTACCAGATAAGTGTCAGTCCCTGATTCAGAGCCTTGTAAAGGTTGATCAGGAGAAAGTTTAATTCAAGAAGTTGTTGTAAGACGAAGCAAGTGTTTGATATGTACGAAACTAAGAGATCCAAAGGATATCTGTTTCGGACACCAAGACACGAGTCGGTTACTACTGACAAGATCAATGGAAACTTATGAAACCAAAGGTTTCTAGAGTTTTCAATGCAAACAACACAAACAAGATTTATGGAATACTGGGAACCATGAGGTTCACCAAGATTCCAATGTGAAACTGAAAGTTTTGCAGAGTTTCAACAAAGATGGTGGTGGTTCCAGACAACAAGACAACAAGACAAACAAGACAGACAATTCCAGACCCTGCCGAGGCGTCTGGACCGATCTCGGCTAAAGCTTGCCAAATCTGGACTCACGTGGTTCCAGAAGCTGTCAAAATGCAGTGAAGACAACAAGGCAGACAATTCCAAACAATTCCCAACTGATTCCCAACGATTCAAGGTCCAAGACCAATTCTATATGATTCCAACGATTCAAGACCCAAGGCCAGCGATTCTATACGATTCGATACGATTCAAGACCCAAGGCCAGCGATTCTATAGCTTCCCAACAATTCAATACGATTCAAGAGCCATGCTCAGACGACTTTATACAATCCAACACTGTGTGATATTCCAACTCCTACAAACTGACGTTGGTAGGTGTCCGAAAATCGACTAAGAGCTTCCCTTGGTGTAAGCTAGGCTCACTAGTTGGGGGAAACTCCGTCCTCAACCCTAGAAACACCTCTACCTACTTATACAATACTAGATATGACTATGACAATGAAATAATTAAGTAAATGGCCCGTTTAGCCGCCCCAAAGTCCGTGTATCCGTCTTGGCAACTAGAATATGTTGATTCTCATTGGTCGGGGCACTGAGCACGCCATTCCGGGTATATTCCGACCGTTCCTTGGTAATATTCTGCACATGGTGACTTTGATGGCAGCTTAGACATCATCCACCATGTAGCCCTTTTGCAATGTAACTTGCTTTCTGAAGGTATCCCTCGAAGATCTTCATGGAAACTGAAGTCCCCAGCCATGTAGGCTTCGAATGATACCCCACTTTGAGTTATGGCTTAGGATAGGTTCTTGAGAACGCTCCTACCACCCAATGGGGAAGACCAGGGAACTCCGAGATCAACGATCATGGGTTCCCTTCACTTACTATCCCACTCTGATGCATGTTGCCGAGTAACCGACGCTCGGGTACAATCGAGACACCGCCTCTGGTGTTCTCATGTCCCTTGGATCGACGTGAATGCATTGAGAACCAAGATCAAGAATAGAATAATCGCTCGAATCTCTAGTTTCCATCATTCCCGTAGTTCTCATCGAATAGAAACTACCAGAATGGCCGGAACTACCAGAACTTGGTAGAATACCCATATGTTTAGGTTGGGCTACACAATCTCCTACATGTTTCGGAGCGAGTACTTGTCAGAGACACCCTTGGCTTCCACCAGGGCATCATCTTGTTGCTCCTGTGATGCTGGCCACAGGCCAGCTACTTTGGGTTCTCAGTACTGCCTATAATAGATAATATAATAGCAATGAACTACGCAATGAAAACCGAAAAATATTGTGTTTTCAAGTGTGTGTTCATTCACTGCTTATCAACGGTTGGTCTCTGGAATCGTGAAGATGTCGATACCATCATCCAGCTCATCCCCGGCCAGATGCTCCTCATGTGACGCGTCGGCATCACACACTGTGCGAATATTGACAAGATGCTCACTCTTTACGCCCCTCCTTTGCGTAAGACTGGCAAGACCCCTGCGCACTCTGTGCCCTCAAAGCGCAAGCCGGACCACGAACGTGATCCCTCCAATCGTGTGGTGCAGGCGCCGTGCACAACACAAACACATGCACACTATGTACCTTCGTTGCCATCAAGCCCTTCCAGCTGCTCTTCTACTTCTTTGCTGTCGCCATTGGCCCTTTTGTCGCTGGTGGAATCAACACCTCGTAACTCAGTAATTGACCTCACATTGTCCCCCTTGCCACCGTCTCAGGCATACCGTCGCCGTCACTCAGGCACACCTGAAATTGTAGTCAAGAGCGAGCCCACCATGCTTTCCTATCTTCCTAAGCCTGCCGTTACCTCTGTTGACGCCGACGCCAATGACCGCTGGGCACGTGGCCAGATCTTAGTTCTTTCCGGGTTTGGAACACGGCCGGCAGGCATCTACGCACAGGACATGGTCTGGGCATTTGGTCGCATATCAAGTGGTCGTGCCTCGGATAGTGACGTCGAGTCCCAATTTGAATCCGCCTTCCCTGGTATCCCGTATGTCAAGGCAACATACACCCAACAGCTCCAGTTCTATCGGAAATCGTCGCAGAGAGAATGGGACCATGCTGCAATCCTTCCTCGCGGTCCAGGAGGCCTTTGGACCGATGCATGGAAAGCCATGTTGGGGTATACAACATTCAGCGAACACCGCAAGGTATGATTCATTTGCGCTGGCTAGGATATTCTATTACTTGAGGTGTATTGCAACTACGATTCCGATTTGTACACTCGAATAGATAAATTATGCATCACAATATGATACATCGGGGCGAATATCTGGACAGCAGCCATCCTCCCTTAGTTTTGTGGCGGCGAGCCGGTTCTTCCGGATGATCATCTCATCTAAAAAGAAATTGAACTTTGTGGCTCCCATCTCGCGCAGAATAGCATGGTATCCACCAAGCCAAACACTAGTCTGCTCCACAATAGACGAATTGAATGCCCACTCTTTCCCATCACCACCTGATTTAAGCAGCTCAGTGAAGAACTAGGGTTGTAATGATATGCACATTCCTCTCCTCCCTTCTTGTGCTTTGATGTCCAGTGGAAGACGTCAACGGGGAATCCCACGCTCTCCACCATTGGGTCGCCGATTCGAACGAGGTGTTTGTACAGTGTGCAGTTATTGTCGCAAAAAACAATATCTGGTGCCGACCCCTCTGCTCGGAAAACCTTGCGCAACATATCCTGGTACCGAGGCTCAATGTTTCAGTAACTAAGAATGTAATGTGAACACGCACCGCCGTTTGCATCACAGTTTCAGACCCCAAAAATGTTGTGTGTGCGACTATTACCCTGCAGGGTCAAACCATGATTTGCTCATTGTGAGTTTTGCGTCGTCCGAACAGGCCTCGAAGTTTGTGATTCCCAGTGGGGTCCTTTGCGGTGGGACAAGTGGGATCTGCGGTTGTCGCAGGTAATTCCAGCTCCTCAATCTCTTCCACAGTTGTCTCGACATTCATGGCGTCATTGGGATTTGAGACCGCTGGCTGTGCAACTTTTGTTTGAAGCTGGAACATGGCCTTGCCACACTTCTTATAGTTGGACTTGAGAAGGCGATGGTTCACGCCATCGCAGGTCATGAATTCGGCTGCAAACTCGGCTGCAAACTCGGCCGCATTCTCGCAGCCTTCAACAGCGCATATCTTGGATCTGTCATTATGGTCGGGACAGAAGTGGTTACGATTATTGTGGAGGGGTATTGGGCAGTGTAGAATTCCGCAGCAAGGGTGACCAATGGAAATGCCATCGATGACAAGAACATGGAGCTTCTCTGCGATATTCGGAGCTCAATTCCAGGTTGATACAAAGAAAGAAGACGGAAAAAGCTCACTGAGTTTGCCGTCCTCGTCCCATACATGCAGACATTTTGTGCAGTAATGTCCCCATTTGGGCTGCCCGAGGAGTTGAATGCGAGTGTTACGCTCTTGCATTGCCAGTGTAAATCGGTCGTGTTGATCTCCAGTGTGGGGACGCGCAGCATCGCAGATCGTGCCTCATGATCTTCAAGCAGAGAGAGAATGATGAATCCATCCCATATATGTTCAGGACGGAGTCTACAACTAGTATCCATCCAATCTGGATGATCTGGGAAATTGAGAGACTGGGAGAGCGAGTCGTTGTAAACGCGAGCGCCGTTGGTAGCGGATGTCCACAATATGAGCATTAGAGTGGTGAACAGGTTGAGGACAGATCTCTCGATGTATTGATGTTCCCCGACTGGGTGTGTAAGCAACATTCCTTTGTATTTTTAGGATGCTGCTAAATAAAATGCAATGTTTTAAAAGGAATACCACTACTCAGGTTTGAACCAACTACACATCAATGTTTATTACACATACGCACGAGGGAAACATGAGGCAAATTCTCCGAGCCATCAGTAAGCGAGCAACCTGCGAGTTACCCGCCGCTTATAGCTATTAAGCAGTGGGGCATGCCCCCTGTGAAATCCATTGTTCTGTCAACTGGAACACCATCCCATTTCCCCAGGCCAGACATGGTGTGAAGCTTGAAGCCCTACCCAACTTGAAGTTGTTTCTAACTCTTGCAGTGGTTTACCAATCTCCTAATATCGCTCATGGCAATGCACTTACAATGGGAAGATTACCGGCTCTGTTGGATGGCCCAGTTGAAGCTTGCTGTTGAATGTTGAACTCATTACTCTAAAAGGGACTCGACAATTCATTTGTTTTCTTTTCGAATTGAATGCACACCGTGATGCATGTTGAAAAGGACCAAAAACTTGAAAAACTTGGAATATATATGAAACTTGAAAGACTCACAACACTTGAACATAATTATTACAAAGCCACAGTTGAATAAATTCTCCAAAGAAGTCCACATCCAAACAATAAATACATGTAATATAATGCTAGACGATGACATTCCTGAATCCTGAGCGAGTTCAAGTTGTGAGCACTGAGATGATCTATAGGCGAGTAAGTCGGAAGATGGATGAGCAGAGATGAAAACACTCACTCCGTAGATTGTGTTTCGCTGTAAAACTAGCGCCGCAAATCTCACAAATGTAAGCTGCTCTATCCTTGCGACATAGCATACGGTTCAGCTCTTCGCCTGCTGCGGTTTGCGAAATGTCCTTTCTCAAGTCGACGATCTCATTCTGGATCTGGAGAGTGCGAGGCTGGTTTTCGATGATGGAATGGATGATTGTCTGTGCAGACTGGATATCGTTATGGTGCCGAAATAGACGAGTGCCTTTGTCAAGGATAAGCTTGAACCATGCGTTGTTGTTCACCAGCTCCGCCTCTGCGACCTCGCACCCGACCTCAACCCACATGTTGGTCACAATGACGGTATTCTTCAGCATGCTGTCCCCACATAGCTGCCTGAACATATTTAAATTGTGCGTCGAGATATCGTCCATCCGCATGTCGGAGATGCGCTGCATGTAGATGATTCCTGAGAGCTTCCTACCCTGCTGGTACCTGAAACCCTCGGTGAGCATGTACATACTTCATGATTCGAACAATACACACATTTTCGCAAAAAATGCGGCAATTTGTGCCAATATTTCGGTGTCGCTCTTCAAGGACCCCTTGAATCCCGGGACATTGATAAGCCTGACCCATTTCCTGTGAGACTGGAAAGGCAGCACTACTTGAATCTTGTTTGTGCCAGACTCCTCTAAATTTTCCCCAAGATGCAAGTTGGAACCGCTGACAATATTGATAAACTGTGTCGTAGGTGAGCACACCACATGGTTCACATGGAGAATGTAATGTGCATACCAATGTCTTTCCTGAGCCTGGAGGTCCCATTACTCTGTGGACATTGTCAGACTTCAAGATCCTAGACATCATGGGAGGATAATATCTTACGCAATTTCCACCTCATTCTCTTGCCAAACGGCATCATCCTGAAGCTCGAGTAGCTCTATTTTAGAACTCAGAGAGAGGTCAGTGCACACCGTGCTGCTAGCACATGAGGGGTGGCTATTTAATCGCAAATTAGAATATAATATTCTGCATCCACACGACCCAAAATGAACCTGCTCAACAGTACACCGATATCCTCATAGCCTTCATCATTAGGGGCTGGTTCGGGCTTCATGAAATTTCTTTGATCTGCTGATTAAAGGTTATCAAATATGAGTAAGGTGTCCTCCCTGGTAGAGGGAAAAGAGGGAAAAGACAATCACAGAGCCCTCAAGCTGGTGGGACTGAGGCATCAAGATGTAGTGGCCTGTGGTGTCCAAGTGCGTCCGACATAGTAGAATTACAGGAATGGAAGGTTCGGGATTAAACTTATGGTGCATCCCGGGACGAATCTTGCCATTGCATAGTACCAATGGTTGGGGCTTGCCATTCATGTGCTCGTACACACTGCAGGTATTGTACACCTGGTTGCCTGCTTTGTTACGCTGCCATGTCGAGGTGAGTTCAACAACAGACATTCCACCTGGTCTAGAATCAAAACTTTGAGATGGTCCACCTCAGGTATGTACTCAAATGTGATTGAATGCAGAAGGGTCTGTAAGATTCCAACAGTGTGCCAATCTATCATTCTGAATACGAAGTACAAGTGTGTGTAGCAAATGTCCTTTGGAGCTGACACTAACCAGAACTTGCGACACTGTCCTGTGCCTCAACTCTGGGTAATTCACTGTCTCACTAGGTAGGTATGTAGTCCTTTTATACAGTTAAGAAATGAGATGATAAATAAAGATTAGGTGGCCTCGGAAAGTAACCCGAGCCCTTGAGCACACCTTATGTTGTCTACTGATTGTCCCTTGATACCTATTGGTCCCTCGTAGTGATGTAGGCCAAAGCGATGCCTCACAACCAATCTGGTTGGAAATGATGTTCTTTGAGGACTGGAATAATCCCTCGTTCGACTGGTTCTGCAGAAAGGTCTTCTTTGTCTAGTTCTCCTTGGTGAGCGTCCCTGTAATCCTGGAGTCCCTCTGCCCTTTCTAGGAACCTAAATCTGTCTGGTTGAATTGTTGAACCTTCTGATGCTATCTTGGCTTCTTCTGTGTCAGATAGCGATCCAAGACTCAGTTGCCTTTCCAAGGCTCGGATGCAATCCTTCCAAGACAGCTATCAAGCTAGCTCTGGGCCCTTGATCATTGCTGATTCGGGATCACAGCTTGTCTTCAGAACACATTAGACATGTCTGCTATCCGGTCAACACAACACCAAACTGATGTCTCCTCGGAGGTGGGCCCACCTCGGTATATTTTCTGATATCAACAAAGGCGATGTCTAGGGGTGATTATACACTGACTAGGACAGTGTATGGACACAATTGTACAACAACAAAGACAGTGTGCGGATGTAAGTTCAGCCCGACAAAGACAATGTGCAAAGGTGATGGCATGCCGACAAAGATGCTGTGCATAAAACACGACAGATGTCATGATTTGGCATCCTTCAAACACTTTCCCTCAACTTTGACCCCGGACTGTCCCGGGTTATCATAACGCTGCAGCCTAACCTCGACCCGGGACACCCCGGGTTACCGAAACAACGAGGCAGGAACTACCTGTCAAAACAAGGACGAGAGACAAATACGGAATAACCAACAGGGGGTTATTCATATTCCTATTTGAAGATTGGAGCAACTACATTCGGAATAACCAACCAGGGGATTATCCAATGTGTCTTCGCGACGAAACCGAAACGACAATCGGAATAATAACCAACCAAGGGGTTATCAAATATGTCTCTCTGTCAAATTGCAACGACGATCGGGATACCCCAATCGCCTGTTACCACGATCGAACACCTAGGAGCGTCCGATATTTCACAAGGAGCCAACCATCAGTTTCAGGAGATACAGTATATAAACTCAGTAGAAGCTACATGTACTTTAGATTCTACCTCATCTAATATCAAGTCTACTTTGACCTGACAACGGCGCAGCACTTTCTCCACACGCATACGAACGACGCTCGTACACCTATCATCTTCTCCTCGAGAATCCCTCGAGTACGGTGACCAGGGCAGTTTCTTCACCGCCTTCCGGAGTCTCGCGACATCTCACTTCGACGGCTACAGCCAAACTCCCCTTCAGAACCGGGTTGTTCAGTGCTGCCCTCTCGTTGTCTGTCGTGATCACTCATAACTGGGTTATTCAATTATCGTCCCGGCCGGGTTATCCCCTGTCCCGCCAACGCCAGGTTGACCCAGGGCTTGTCTTGACAACAGAGCTAGTTCTGGTTTGTCATATGGGTGCGAATCTGCCGCAACCCCATCATGCCATCGCTTCATGGAGACACAACAGCATCTGCAGCTGGGCTGCAGATTGCAATAACAAAACCTGGAGCTATCCTACAAAAATACTCTATCAATGCTGAAATTTATTCATAACTATCACAAAACAATTTCTTATATTTGCAGTATCTAACTACATTTTAAGTGGTACTTGATTAACTAAAAGGATAGCGCTAACAAAGACCTTTGTCAGGTGTCACACTCACATGCGAACCACATGCAGGTTACGCACTTGGACTCCACATGTGCCGCTCTTTGCCCCCAGTGCTACCAAGGTTGTGCAGAGAATTGGCTAGATCCTCAGTGACCAAAGAGTCTGTCTCTGCCAGTTTACGATTAAGCCTGACTGCTTCCATATAGGCCTGCACTGCATCTGTGTGACGACCAATATCACGCAGACATATACCAAGGTTATGCAGGGAAGAGGCTAGATCCTTGGTGGCTGAAGAATCTGTCTCTGCCAGTTTACGATGAAGCCTGACTGCTTCCTCATAGACCTGCACTGCATCTTTGTTGCAGACAATAGCATGCAGATCTATACCGAGGTTATGTAAGGACTTGGCTAGATACTTGGTGACCAAAGGGTCTGTCTCTGCCAGTTTACGATAAAGCCTGACTGCTTCCTCAATGACCTGCACTGCATCTTTGTTGTGGCCAATAGCACGCAGATCTACACCAAGGTTATGCAGGGAATTAGCTAAATCCTTGGTGACCAATGGGTCTGTCTCTGCCAGTTTACGACGAAGCCTCACAGCTTCCTCATCAACCTGCACTGCATCTTTGTAATGGCCAATAGCACGCAGATCTTTACCAAGGTAGTGCAGGGAATCTGCTAGATACTGGGTGGCTGAAGGGTCTGTCTCTGCCAGTTTATGCTGAAGCCTGACTGCTTCTTGAAAGACCTGCACTGCATCTTTGTTGCGGCTAATAGTATGCAGATCTAAACCAAGGTTGTGCAGGGAATTGGCTAGAGGCTTGGTGACCAAAGGGTCTGTCTCTGCCAGTTTATGATAAAGCCTGACTGCTTCTTGAAAGACCTGCACTGCATATGTGTTGTGGCCAATAGCACTCAGATCTACACCAAGGTTGTGCAGGGAATTGGCTAGATCCTTGGTGACTGAAGGGGCTCTCTCTGCCAGTTTATGATGAAGCCTGACTGCTTCCTGGTCGACCTGCCTTGCATCTTTGTGACGACCAATAGTACGCAGATCATAACCAAGGTTGTACAGGTAATTGGCTAGGTGCTTGGTGGCTACAAGGTCTGTCTCTGCCAGTTTACGATGAAGCCTGACTGCTTCAATGACCTGCACTGCATCTTTGTGATGACCAATAGCACACAGATCTATACCAAGGTTGTGCAGGAAGTAGGTGAAGATACTATCTTGCCCAGCACTGTTTTCGTTCTTAGGGTTGGAGGAGTTTTTGTCTAGAAAACATGTTGGATTAGAGCTCAGTAAATCAATTTGTTTTTGCACTCACCCTTGCCAAAAAGGATGTGTTCAATCTGAGTAAGTGATAGTAGCAGATCAGTGGTCTGCAATGAACGGCGAAATCTAGAAGTGAATTGATCATCCCAATCTGTTGTGGACAACCCAGTTTTCACCCCAATTGAAGGGTCTTCCAACTGCTCAACAATTTGGGGAGCTGTTGGGCGCATCTCGGCCCTGCCTTCCCAACAATTGTTGAGCAACTTCCAAAGACTATCAAGCACCGTTGTGCCTGTGCATGACATAGGCCGCAAAGGCCGCTTCCCCTCAATGACTGCAAACATCACAGCCATGTCATTTGGCAATTCCGGAAATGGGATGGTTCCAGATATTATCTCCAGAATCCTAGCATATCACGACAAGGGGACAAAACAGAAAGAACTACACTTACCTCATAGCAGACACAAGCAAAAGCATAAACATCAGATCCAAAGTGGTTCCGTCCTCCTTGGAATAATTCCGGTGCTTGATAACGTGCTGTCCCACCTCGTCCGTTTGCGGTGGAAGTGGTGAACAACAATGTCATAGCATGGGTGATTGAAGAGACACCAAAATCAGCAATACAGGCCTTGCCTGAGGGTGTTACTAGGATATTAAGCTATGCATGGGATCAGCGAAAAGTAATTTGCATCATAGAAGACATGAATCAGTACTGCTTTCAAGTCTCCATGTACTACATTTTCTTTGTGCAGGTATTGTAGCCCAAGGGCTACATCCAGGATCTAACACAATTAATTAAATCTTTGTGTCAGATTGAATATATGCTTACCAGTGAGAGACGCACTCCAGTGGCCGGCTTGTTGATTTCGAGGAATTTCATGATGTTACCATTCTCCATCCATGATGAGACCAGACACAGTCTAGTTTCAAGATAGTATACACCAAAGAAGGGAAGTATGTTCGGGTGAGCCAGTTGGCGCCAAATGAGAGCTTCTCGGCCAAATTGCTAGATAATTGTAAATCAAAATGTATCTGTGGAAAGGAAGAAAACCAACATTGAGTATAGACTGAACATCAGAGTCCTCAAAAACCCTCATGATCTTTACTGAGACGCTTACGTCGCAGACCAGGCCCTTCCAAAGATCACCAAAGCCTCCAGCTGCTACTTGATTACCAACTTTATGCAACTCTGGGAGCACAAAACATCGAGGATGAAGGCCAGACTCCCGAGAAAGCCGCAATAAAGCCTTCAATATGAGTGGCTTACTGAATGAGAAGGAGTCAAGATCCAGGAGCTGTTTTGTTGATCAGTTTAATATTCACTGGCAGCAAAACCATAATGTTACTGACATCTTGTAACAGATCAAGAAGTTTTTGGGCATCTGTCCCACGACAGGCCAAAAGCCTCTGATACAACACTTGGTCTTGAAGAAGATAAACCAGCTTTGCAACAACGGCGTAATCATCAGTGTTTACGTGCTCAAAAACATCGGGATTCAAGAGCGGTGGCTGACAAGAGATATCTTCGGCTTTAACAGGCCGAGTAAATTTGGGTGATACTTCTGAACTGTGGTAACCTACCAGAAGGTGGCATCCTGGCACCTCCAGCCTTGTGTTCTGTCTCCAGTCCCAAGAACCGATGACCCGGGTGCTCAGCCAATCCTAATCCAGGTACCCGCAGCAGATCGCCATCTTGCCTCGACAGTGTTGTATGCAGATCCCCAGCTATATTGATAAAACTAGGCATGGAGGTCAAAGAGCCGGTGTCGTGAGAGGGAGAGAGCCTCGTGGGATGAGATCGATGAGAAGCTGTATTGTGGTCTAATATATCCATCAGACTTTCTGCCAAAAAACTTGATCGCACCTGATTTCACTTGATCCGGCTTGAATTGGCCGATAAAGTTTGAGTAGTAATATGCTCGTAGACCACGTGGTGGCTCGGGCCGCCGGCCCGCGACGGCATCCGTCGGCATTCACCCTCAAGTGCCCGGGCCGCTGCCGTGCATCGGCCTCCGCCGAAAAACGATGGCGGTGAGGGGAATATCCGTGCGTTGGTTTTCATTGACTATCGTTGGGTAAATCGGGTTGTAATAATTCAGAGTGAGTTGGAAGTGATGCTCTGAATAACTCGACATTCGAATCTCCCGTACGTGTCTCTTGCACACTTCGAGTCGTAGCAGCCAACCCAACGACACCCAGAGCAGTGCTGGGGAATCGAGACCGGTGTTGCAAACATCGGGACGTCTTCGCCGACGCCGCTCGACGCCGGGATCAGTGTGAATGCGTCGATGCGCTCCTTCTGTGCTCGAGCGGGCGACATGACGCACCGAGGCCAATGTGGGCGGGAATCTGTATGCGCAAGCTGTGGGCTTTCAACTCCATACCGTGAAAAGTTTTAAATAATAATAAAATTTTAACTGGGAACTGCAATAGTAGTGAGATAACACCAATGAGAGCAACGAGCGCGAATTGGGGCAAGAAAGACCAAAGCCTCTTGAAGACGAACTGAGCCTTTTGTTCTTGTTTCGTTCATGAATTGAAAGAATTCAAAATTCAAGTGCGGATCGTGAAAGATGTTGACAAGCTGGGCTGCCCGGCAGTCAGCTACTTCTAATTCTCATTCTGCATACTCTGTGCAAATATAATATTCATTACCAGTCGAATCAATAGCCTAGAAGTAAAGTAACCATAGGATATGTTCGAGCTCGTCTCAATACTCGTCCCCTACGCACCACCAACAACTCATGCCCCACCCCTCCTCACCTCCCTCCGCGCCCTCAACCGCGCAAGACTCCTCGCCCTCGCGCGCATCCAAACACCCTCCCCGTCCCCATATACATCCCCATCCGTTCCTCAGGCTCGTCCGGATCTGCGTAAGGATCCACATCCAAATACGCCTCATCATGCCCATGCGTCGCCCCCGACGGCGAGTGCTCCGACAGCACGCGGTTGTGCCCGCGCCCGTACGTGAACCTCGCGCGCACAAGCCCAGTCGGCGGCGCGTCCTCCGATTTGGCGCGCACATGGTACTCCGACACAGAGCGCGGGAAGGGATACACGGCTACCGAGCGCGGGAAGGCGGACCCTCCTATGTGCGGGGTACCGTCCTCGCTCCCGCTGCGCTCGTCGTCCCCCTCCTCCGCGCTGTCCTCGCAGGAGTACACGCGCAGATACTTGCCCGGATACCCGAACGGGTACGGCCCGGACCGCGGGTACACCACCACCTCCTCGCTCGACTCGAGCTCCAGGTCGGATGTCGGTGTAGATGTGGACGTGAAAGCACGCCCTTCGAGTGCAAGGACGAGCCCGACGTGGACTTTCCCGCTCCTTCCCTCTTGTGCTCCGGCTCACCCTCCTGCGCAACGAACTCCGACACATCCGACGCCAACGACCCACTCGACCTCGAGCTCACAAGCGCCCACGGGCGGACGAAGACGCGGAGAGCGTCGCACGCATCGCAAGCTCCTTCTCCCTCCTTTCCCCCGCCCTCTCCCCCTCCCTCTCTTCGGCTTCTTCCCCTCTTCACGGAAAGACGAAATAACGCCCACAACCCAATGCGGGCCCCCCACCCACCCGAGATGCTGCTGGTGCTGCTGCTGCTGATGGTGGTGGATCCCTCCCAGATCGCACCCGCCCGCCCAAACGTCTCCCGCAGCCCGCCCGACTTGCTAGGTGGTGTAGACGCCGAGCGCGGGATCTGCGGGCGCTCCTTGGCGTTCACGCCTTCACCCTCGCCGTCGATGTCCTCGCGTCCACGCTTCTCTTTCGCCATCGCCCTCCCCCCGCGCGGCCCCGCAAGTCTCGTGAATATATTCCCCGCCGCGCGGGCGGAGAACATCCCCGCAGCAGGCGGCGTCGACGCAGAGCGCGGGACCGCCGTGCGTTCACATTCTCGTTCTCGTTCTTGCTTAGGTTCTTGCTCCTGGCTATCAGAGGATCCGGGCGCGGGTACGACTGAAGCCGACGTCGAAATCGATCGCGTGAGGACACCCGACGCCGCCGCACGCCCAAGACTCCCGCCCCACCCACCGACGTCGACTTCGACGTCGCACGCGAAAGCCTCCCCCTCCCAAACCGATATCCAGACCCCGACCGGCCCGCACCAACTTCTGCGCGTCCTTGTCCTGCGCGCTCTTCTTCGTTGATTTGTCATCAGCGTCGAAGGTAGGGAGGTGGACACCGACAGCGGCGAGGACGCGCGCGACGGAGGCATGTCCGCGGGGGGTCTGCATGCGGTGGGCGTAGGTGCAGCGGAGGGTCGGTGGGGTGGCAGTCGAGGAGGAAGTGGAACTGGAAGTGGCGGGAGCGGGTCTGAAAGAGAACGGGTGTTAGCGTTGGCTTGGAGGACGGACGAGATGAATGCAAGAAATAAATTTGTGCGTTCCAGCACCGACGCGAGTGACAGTGAGTATCATCAATGATCAGGTGACAGGACATTCCATGCCCCTTCCACCTCCCGATAGCAAAGAAACGCAGGCGGAAAGAGAAATGCCGCACAAAAAAAACTCCACTCACCCCCATTCAAAACGAACTCTCCCCAAGCAGCCTCACATCTCCACCTCTTCCCACACCAGCATCCCGCCTTCACCGCGCGCAGCAAGACCACACCGATCCCGCCGAGCGCGATGTACGAAGACGGGGCGGCATGTGGGTCTTGCGCGCCTGCTCCTTGTCCTTGAGCTCCTTCAGCAAGCTGTGGTGGGCCTTGCGAGGTCGACGCGGAATCGGCAGAGGATGAAGATGGAGAAGGAGAAGGGAAGGGAGCGTTGGCAAACAGCAAAGACGCAAGCGGCGAGGGCGACCCGTGGCCCGTAGCCCGTAGTCCCACGGGAGATGGAGGAG